>JANHFX010021289.1:19081-31068 GCA_027560015.1 Chloroceryle amazona | reverse complement strand
GCTATGGGCTGCAGGCTGCTCTCGGTTCTCTCGTCCCGCCCCAGCTTGTCTCCCGCGGGGAGCTTGAGCTTCCACGGGCTAAATCACATCTGTCCCCTTTGACATGTGCCGGGGATCGGCGGTAATTAAGATGAAACGGGATATGTCGGGAGTGAGGGGGCTTGTGCGAGGGCGGCAGAAGGGAGGAGAGCGGGGGCTCAGCGCTGCTGCTGCCCCGGGGGGAGCTCCGGGCGCCCCCGCAGCCAGCCCGGCCCCGGCCGCGGGCACAGCCCGGCCCCCGCCGCCCCAGGAAGCGTAAATCCCGGCTGGTGATGGCACACAGAGATAGGGAGACCTCAGGGATCTGTCTGAAGTCCATAAAGGAAAACCACTATTTCCTAGAGGAAAACCCCCTCGCTATCAAAGCCTGGAGGAGGCATCCTTCAGCAGCGAACCGGTGCCTGATTCAAAACAGCTGTACAAAAGCCATTGCAACTCTCCCAGACACCGTCAGGCCAGCAATCCAGATCTGTAAAGGGGACAGGGCCCTGGCTCTGCTTTATCATCGCTGAAAGGCAGCAATGAGTTTGGCTCCAAGGCTCACCTCCAAATGCTCATAGAAAGTACTGAGCCATCGGGCCACAACTGGAGACCTGAGAGCAGAGTTTGAGTCAGCCAGCTAGAGAGCCCTGCACATGCAACACAACATCTACTGAGCCATTTGTACCTCCATCAGTGTCATGGCACATTTGGCTGGACACAAACATTTTGGCAGATACTGTACCGGTCTTGCCTGTGACACTCTTCTTGTGTTTGAGACCCCCATCTTTGATGGCCTGAAAATCTCCTCCCTTTTAATTTGGCTCAGACAGTCATATTGTCCTTGTCTGGAGGGCTACACTGACCTCTTAAATGACAAGTTCCTTTCATGATTATGTACATGGCTCTAAAATGCAGCCGACTCACTCTGTTTTACCCTCTGGAGACCTCAGCAAGGGCTTTGTCCTGAAATGGACAGCTTTGTGACTGGTTTCAATAAGTCAAGAGCTCTTGTGTTCCTAAGCATTAAAGAGGATTTAAACTTTTTTTATATACATATAGGATTAAGTGAACCTCTAGTTCAGTGTCAGATCTTTTTCATTTTTTTAAAAGAGTTCAATCTCAATCAGACATCTAGGGATTTATTGTCAAGCTTGTCTCAAACAATTCCTACATCATCATCATTTTATATTCTTTCAAATAAACGTCTTGTCTCATCCACATGATCGCACTATGATCTTGGTGCGAGCTAGCCAGAGCTGTGAAATCTTTCTCTGCAGGTAAGCAGTCACTCAAATGTACCTCAAAAACTTACATGTGATGGGGAGCTGCGACATATCTCATCCTTGTTTCTGTTTCTAGGTATTCTTGAAATAACTGCTGTTGATGTTGGAATCGTTGCCATCAAAGGCTTGTTCTCTGGCAGATACCTGGCCATGAACAAAAGGGGCAGACTCTATGCATCGGTAAGTTTTACTTAAGATGGGCATATCCCTGACATTTCCTCTGGGGACAACAGGTCCAGTGGGGAGCACTCACATCTTACAAATAAACATTTAGAGAGAAAAGAGTAATGTTATAATGGATTTCTCTCTGGAATTATTACAGGCAACCAATCATTCTATTTTTAAAAGCAGAAGGAAACTGTGTTTTTACTTTCTCATTGCCTATACAAAGGCAGAAGAATGTATTTGGCAAAGGTATTTCACACGGCCAAAGTTCTAGGCAATTGGGTGCACTGGTAAAGATCTCAGGAGCCATTTTTTTTGCAGTGCAGAGTGTCTATCTCTATTCAAAGTTATCCATATTTATATTTGATCTGGATTTTGGACACTGGCAGAGGATATATGTGTCAGATAAGGAATATTCAGAAGTCACCGAGCATCTTTATAGCAGGAAAGCAGCCTACTGATGGGAGTTTCTTAGCACAGAACATTTGCTCTCTCAGTGAAAGAATTTACAGGTACTAAAAGGCAAGTCAAGGAAGTATGAGTAGGTGCAAGATAAGAGCGACAATAAACACCTTGTTCCACTCCTTTCACCTCGTTTTTTTTGTCCTGATCTTTGAGGTAAAATCTGGGCTCCACCGATATTAGTGGGAGTCTTGCTTTTTCAGCCCAGACAATATTTCCCCTCAGTGAATAAAATACTTCAGCTTAGACTTCTTCACATTCAGGGACACGCTGAGGTCTGTACACTATACACATTATCTACCTACTTGAATTTCTTCCCTTGTCTTTGATTACATCCCTAGCAATCCTGTGATCTCTTACTGCCTAACAGCCATACTGGGCAGTTTCTCCAGGAATCCTATGATATGGAAACAGATTTGAAGAGGGTAAAGAAAGGCTATGTGAAATTTGCTTCCTCCAAGGAGTTATTTTACGTAATTCTGTTGATTTGAACAGCACAATTGTGTCCTTGAGGAACGTGAGCTTTTTTCCCATGGGAATGCAGCTTAGGTGACACAATCAACTCAGTTGTCTCCCTGGTTTAATGTATTTTACTCCACCTTTTCAAGGGTGCTCTGATAGTGTTTACGACCCAGCTTCTGTAACGTGTCTCATGTGATGCACACTGATTAAAGGGCCTGTGTGCAAAGATGATGGTTCTGTGCTGGTGCAGAGCAGCAGATCACAGCTTTGGCAGAGGAAAGTGCAGCTGGAATGGAATGAGGGCATTTCTAGCCCTGCTGTGCCAGAGCTAAGGCTGGCTACTTCTACATTTCTAGTTAATATTCTAATTTAAATGGGCATCTTTTTCAGTGGAGCTCCTCCATCAGCTCAAAACCAGTGTATGCCCCACAGAAATTAATGGGAAGAATAAATTTCCAAGTTCTTTCTCATCTCTCTCTTTCTTGTTCAAAATAGGTCTATTTTTTTCCCTCCAGATTAACTAAACTGAATTAAAGTAAACCAAAGCAAGTTATGAACAAATAGCTCCTCTTCTAGAGAGAAGCCTAGAGCAGGATTGCCCAGAGAGTCCTTTTCTCCTGGACATCCCTTTCTAGTGTGAGTAGCATCAGCCCATCCTAGAGTGTGTTCAGCTGTCACATGCCAAGGAGTATCAGCCATGAAAGGTTTCTGTACAACTAGAAAAGATAACTATTGCTGTTCCAGCTCAAGTTTGAGAGAGGCTGTTTCAGACTTGTGCTTCAGAGCTGGAGGGACAGTCCAGGAAAAGCTGTTCCACTTCCAGCTCTTTTTACAGAAGCAGCAAGGGATGAGGGCTCAGCTCAGAGAAACCACCTGGCTTTGCTTGCCTAGAAAAAACTGTCCAACTACTTTACTGATGTTACTGTTCCAGGAACCTGTGCAAGGCCCCTGTTTCAAACCAGACTGACTTCTTTGGGGATAATTATGCAGGGAGAATTTTATGAAATAGTATCGGAATAACTCTGTTATCCCTTGGTTCACCAATTTCCCCGTGCCAATAAATGAGTTTGTTGAGTCTGCGGAATTCCTTTGTGTCCTTAGCAGATTGGGATAATCCTCTGGGTTTATCCTCTGTGATAAACCCTCTACAACCAGAACTGAAGCAGACAGCAGGACAAATCTACTTACATATGGTAGCTGCGTGGGCTCCAGCACCACAGCGTATGAAAACCTTGTCTTTGCAAGGAAGGGCACTTCCGTTTTACAGCTGGGAAGCTGAGACATGTGGAGTCTTTTAAAATCTTGTTAAATGCCTATCAGCATTTCTGGTGAGCGAACAGCATTAAGGACATGTTGTTAATGGAGCCTATGGCTTTTCTGGCCCCAGCCTGGCTACCTGTGGCCCTTCAATCTCCTCCAGAGAGGTGATGTGAAATAAAAAACCTCTGTGAAGACCAAAGTAGCAGTTCCCCTCTGCCTTACACATGTTAGATACTGAAGTCTTAATCAGCCAGGTGTAGCAATGATGATTTTGTAGTTAAGAAAAGTTGTACAGTGTGGGAGGTCCTTTATTTGTGCTCTTTCTATCGCTCCCAGGGAGGAGGGAGGAGTTCTTTGTGGCTGGCTTTTGCAGTTTTCTCTCAGCTGAGGGCCAGATGAAAAGGAGCAGATTTTGACAGATCGTGTAAAATGTGAGCACCCAGAATGGGTGTGTATTCTCTCTTCCAGTTTGTGACAAAGGAGCAGCCTAACATTTTGGAGCCCATTTTGGGCAGGGTGTACTTTCATTTTGTTGTGCTGAAGTAAACAAAGAAGCTTGATAAAGATATAGTTTACTGCTCAAATATCCATAACAAACTGGATGTAATAGACTGCGAGTGTAATATACCAGTTAAAGAGCCACATTTTACATTAAGCTGTAGGATTTTACCTTTTTAATAGATGTCAAAAGTTGATAGGCAGCAATTAACTCATCCATCCAGTTCACAGGCATATTTACATCTGTTATGACAAAAAATAGAAATTTATAGCAGAACAATCAGCAGAACTGTTCATTCCTATCCACATGCCTTTTTGTTTGCTTGTTTTCAGATTGTTTTTTGCTCTCTGTCTCTTTTCCACAGACTCCACTCACGCTGCTGACAGGGAGCACCCTGTTGCACAGCAGTTCAGGCTCAGCTCTTCTCTTTTACTCACCTTTCATAGCACTGGTCTGAGTTTTTCTTAGCACACATGTTGCTGCCCTTATCCTAAAACTGAGTAGAGTCTTGCTTAAGATTTTACTCCAATCTGATTGTGGTAGAAGAGAGCTATTAGCCATACAGTCTTTCTTAAACCTTGTCATGTTTGCTTTAACAGGAAAATTATAACGCAGAGTGTGAGTTTGTGGAGAGGATCCATGAACTGGGTTATAACACCTATGCGTCCCGTCTCTACCGGACTGTACCCAACAGAGCCGGCACCAAGCGCAAAGCCAGTGCAGAAAGACTCTGGTATGTCTCAATCAATGGGAAAGGACGACCCAGAAGGGGCTTTAAAACTCGCAGGACACAGAAATCATCTCTCTTTCTGCCCAGAGTATTGGATAACAAAGACCATGAAATGGTCCGACTGTTCCACACAAATGTGAAATATCGAGAGAGTCTCCTGAAGCCCCCAAGCAAGAACCAGCGAAGGAGGAGAGGACGCTGATGAGGGTGGGGAGACTTGGATGGGGACTGGAAGTGACTGCAAATCTTCAAAATACTACTAAAAAAACTAACAGCTGTGATTGTATGACAGGCATTAACACGGACCTTTTTATACACTGTATA
Source organism: Chloroceryle amazona (assembly GCA_027560015.1). Classification (NCBI taxonomy): domain Eukaryota; kingdom Metazoa; phylum Chordata; class Aves; order Coraciiformes; family Cerylidae; genus Chloroceryle; species Chloroceryle amazona. The sequence goes on along the minus strand of JANHFX010021289.1, from coordinate 25,862 downwards.
ATATAACAAAGTCACATCACTTACTTTTAGCTATTGTAGAATTATTATCTGTGGTAAAAGAGATGTGAGATAAACTGAGGCACATTCAAATGTAAATTAGTTGGATGTAATAATTTTGTCAATGTCTTTCACATTTTCTTTTCTAAAAAAACCCAACCAAAACCAACAACAACAAACTTTTCCCTTACTAGTATTTTTATTTTAACTTGCTGTAGGGTATTACCTCTGTGATCCTGTCCTCTGAGAGCATGTGAATATTTTACCCTTACCAATTTGTGTCCACAGAGAAGGTGGAGAACTTTCACAGCCCTTTTGGCAGTTCCTCACAAAAGGTTACATTCCTATTTTTATGCAATATCGGAGTAAGAAAACTGGTGTATTTTTTTAACTCACACATATTTATTTTATAATCAGCCAGTATCAATTGGACTCTTTCAATACTGTCCAAGAAAAGGAAAAAAATGTAAGTTACTTTAAACATTTCAACAGACCTACAAGTTACTAGGTTATTCTTGAATTTAATTAAGACCCCAAGACACTTGACCTTGTCATTCAAATAAATTAATGTTGGTAAAGTGACATTTGCACTGGCCAAGCTTTAGCAACATCTACCTGTTTAGCAACTGATGAATCCTCTCCTAAAACAGGACCCAAATTATGATATGACAGCCAAGTTTGTGGTGTGGTCTGAACTTGCAATACAGGAACTTTCAGCACTGGGGATGAGAATCTTTACCAGGTACTTTTGTTTAGCTAAGTTTTTTACAGGAACTCCTAGTTCTAGGTCAAATATGTTTTAACTATTTTGGGGACAAAAATACCAGTCCCATTGGGCATACAAAAAATATAGTGACTTGCTAATTTAAGCTGACTGTGATGTTCTGATTTTCCTTTCTTTTCAAATGCTTGTTATTTTCCCAAGGTAGTACTAAACTGAAAGCTGCAAATCCAAATGGTTGATCTTGAGTTTTGGTTCAATCCATATATATATATAAAAAACCCAAACAACAAAATCTTTCTATACATTTTTCTACTCTGACTCTGGAAGTTAATTTTTACAAAGTTGAGGAGAGTCCACATCACGAGTTTAATTTTGAACAAGAGATTAAGATTTAAAAAATCCTCTTGACATGCAGAGGTGATAGAGTAGTACAAAGATTTAGACAGAGTAGTACACAGATTTAGATGTGCTTGACAAGCAAAACCAACATTTCAGGGAGATTTGCCCTTGTGCTCTTCACTTCCTAGAATTAGGCCCTGATAAAGCACAGCTGGAGAAAAGAGAGACTGCACTGAAATAAACATTCAATCTGAATTTAGAAAATATTTTTTAAGTTAAATATGACACTAAATATGAAACAGGTGCAAATCCCATTCCTGGTGATATTGACACAGAGGTCTTTTGGTGGACTACCTACCGAATAGTGGTATGATCATTTAAAACTAGGTATTGATAATCTCCCATCATTAAGGGCTGAATTCCAAGAGAGAGAGAAGTAAAATGAATCCACAGAAAAAGTTCACTAAGTAGTTGTAGATTTAACACTGCTTACATCCCTATAAAGGTAAAACCAGAAAGGTGTCTTTATACCAAAAAGCATTCTCCATTCCTTCCACCTTCATCTCTTTTCTGTAATATTCTAACTAAGAAGGAAATTGTGTTTAAACAAGAAAGTCAGAATTCTTTGACACTTTCCTTTATGCTGAAATAATGTAAAAAGACACTTAAAAGATGTACATGAAATAATGCAGCGTGGTGCACACAGAATAGACCTAGGTTTAAAAAAAGGTACAGAAAATCATGAACCAAGTTCCCAAATTTTCTTGCTTTTACAAAATAACGATGGGATCTTCACAGAAGTAATCAGGCAGTATCATGTCAGGAGCCACTGAAAAAGCTGTGCAAAGTGATGATTTTCACATCAACCTAAAACAATTTTCCTGACATTCTTAGAATATTTCTTCGCTCAGTCTCATCACAGCAATTCAAAGATGATGGCTTTGGGATTTGTCGTCTTCTTTTTTTTTTTTTATCTTTTAAGAAATATTAATGTTCTTGTTGAAATACTTTTCATTACAGTCATTCATTACTTAATATCCTTTTAACAGCCTTGAATTCCACAGTTCCCAGGTATTGATAGGCTGAAATGCCATTCGTGATAGTTATCCCTTTTGTATCTTATATCACATTATATTTATTTGGACCAGAACCTTACAGGATAACATTCAGGGGGCAGTGGATTTGAGTTACTGTTATTTTCTTACTTTCTCCTTAGAATTATGAAGTCAAGACGTGTCTCCTATTGTAAAAGTTGCTTGAGTGATTTTATAACTTTCCACTGTACAGGCTATTAACAGATTTTCGTTGTTACTGTTGTCCTGTTTTAAGGAAGATGTAGGCTCTACCTATTTTTAATTGTAGAGTTTCTGCAAATTTCACAGACTCCAGAAGTTCACTGTCAACCTTTAATTCCTCACAAACCAAAGATCATAGAAAGAGCCATTCATGGAAGCCAGACCTGGGAAAGAGCTCATCTGCTGCAGCTTTTTGGTTATATACCAGGTCAATTTTCTTTTTCCTTTTTTTCTTTTTCTTTTTTTTTTTTTTTTCTTTTTTTTTGTGGTTCAGAGCCCATTTAAGGGTCATCATCAGCATTCTGTGGTTACATCTGCATCAGCACATAGTGCACATCCACAGCAACAGATCTGCAGAGCCTTTGGAAACTGCTTTCCTTACACTTATATCCTCAGCATTTAGGAGAGAGATGAGTGACATTTCTCAAGGCAATCTTATTTAATTACAAATAAGGTATAAAATCTCTTTTCCTCAGTCACCACAAGGATAAAATAATGGTAGAAGGGATTTTTTTGTTCACACTTCTTAATAGCAGTACCTAGCCACAAACCCTCTCTGTTTTGAGTCCTTTTGTGAGCTTTTGGATTTACTTCCTGATGTTTCCTCTTTCTTCTCTACTTTTCTTCACAGATGTACAACCCTCTGCAAAACAATAGGCAAAGAAATCCTTTTGACCACGTGTGCCTTTACTTTGGGTGGTTGTATGGACCTGGTTTTGGAATGGGGCTGGTATTAGTCCAACTATTCAGTCGACAAGGCTTAGCTGTTTCTTATAATTGTCTGAAACAAGGATGCTGTTACTCCCCCAGCTTTCAGAAGGTTTAGTCCCATCCAGAACAGTTCAAGCTGAAAAAAAATCTGAACAACAAAGCTGTTATAACACCTTGATATTCATCATCAAATAATTGATTCACAGCTTCATCAGTAAATAGGAGCTCAGAGGAGCAGAGAAGTGAATATATTTAAAGTTGTAGCCAGGCAGGGCAATATGAAGCACGACAAAACAGTGCCATTGGAAAGTCTCTTTGAGTTACCTTTCCCCTGATCACCCTGTCACCACTGCGCACTGATGGCCTGAATCTCCCTCTCAGACCTAAACAATAACCTCAGAAAATAAAGCTGTTAATGATGACAATGAAAACTTAAATCTCGGTGCTTACCTGTATTTGATAGAAAGCACAAGATTCTTCCTATTTATATGTACATGGTTTGCATAGTCACATGGAATTTTCCTCAGAAAACATATAATCAATTGCATTAAAAATGAGGAATCCTTTTTCTGGTCTCAAAAAATAAGGGAGAATACTAAAAGAGAGTGGTGTACAATATACCTCTCCAAAAATGTATTAAGACAAGTTAAACAAAAGCTTTCTAAGTTTAGTCATCGTGAAATGACTGCCATATACATACAGCAAATACAATTCCATCTTTGAGCACAAACCAAACAAGATTATACATCTTTTTATACTCCTAGAAGTGAAGTGTTGCCATTTTAATTAGCAGTAACGTGCTGAAGACCTTGCAAAAAGAGGCATTCAGTCAGGAACGTTTATGTGCAGAATTGTTTTCTAAAATCCAAATGTTTGCAGGGAGATCAGCACCTCACTCTGCCAAAAAGATCTTGATAGGAGCTGCTGTGATCTGTCTTATCAAAACAATAACCCGTGCACAGAAAGACCTACTGACAGCTCTTCTTTTCCTCCTTTTGGAATGCAAACTATTTTTATTGATAATAAATACAGCATCTTTCTACTAGTCACCAAAGAAGTATCTTTAACTCCTAAAATACATGAACAACTAAGCAAATAAGTCGAACAATGTATGGTAGGATGAAATATATGAACTCCCACTAATCCAAATGCATCTTGTTAGAAAATTCTTCATGATATCAATCATTTAGCTATGCCTGATACAACTGACAACCTCACAAGCCTATCAGACTTTACAGGCAAGAAGCTGATGTTAGGGTTTGGGCTTCAAGCTTTGCCACAGTGGCCCAAGCACAGGACACAGCTGAGCAGCCTGGGCTTTGACCCAGCTCTACATGCTGGTGTGGTGGGCTGGGGTCAAACAGGGTCCATCTCCGTATTTCACTTTGTTTTCCTGACTCTGGGATGTGAGCACTCATTGCCCATCTGTGTCACAACGTGGGATATGGCTGCAGTCACTGGCAGTCTTGTCAACCCCCCTTTTCAGACTAGGTGTAAGGAAGAAATGAAGATCAGCTTTTCAGCTGTAAGTGCTGGTTTGACTCCAGCACAGTCCAGTTCCCACCACAGGTGATGGGAGTTATTCTGTTACTCTCAGTGGGCTTGAAAAGTTTTTCACCTGACATTCCAACACTGAAAGCTTAAAGAAGACTTTGCAGTACTTTAAGCCTTTTGTGAGTGTGTGCAGTAAACAGGGCAGGGGCACATCTGAATAAAATAGTCCTTTATCTGTAAGCAAAAGGTGCCTTGCTTTTTGGATGTGTTACTCCTCGGATGAGAACACCACCCATAAGCCTGATATTGGGAAAGTTTATTTTAGTGGAGTGAATTATCAGAGCAGAGAGAGAAAGAGAGTGAGAATATGTATAAATCTCTTAGGAAATTTGGGAAACTTGTGCCCCTGCGAGACCTAAAGAATATAATAAAACTGAACAGCTTGAATAAGATAGCAGTTCTTTAGTTTGTGTATCAGCTTCCCCTTCTGTTAAAGAAATTCTGTGTTCTTCCTTCTTGGATTTTCACTGGTGAAATAGTTTGCATAGGGAGAAAATGTATTGAATTTATTTATTGATTTATTAACCATCTTAAATAGTCCTTTGAAGTTTGTAACAGTGCTCAAGTTCAAATGTCTCCTGTTTCCTTTCGGAAGGTTTGAAGGATTTGGGAAGGTGAACAAGCAGATCTATAATTAAAGAACAGTTGATGGTAACTGTCCTCCTTTGTTAGCATTCTCAGGCCACCTCCAAATTTAGATGGTTAAAGAGAACTGACCCGTTTTAGTTCTGCAATAGTTCAGATGCCACCGTTGCATAGCAGGACAGAAGCCTTTCTGAAATCCAGGGTGCACCTCTTCACTTTACATATTAAAGACAATGCTCTTCTTTCTTACAGAGACAATCCTGAATGCTGCAGTATCTTTATTGCAGCCTGAAATGTCTGGATTTGAAGAGCAGTGATTTGTCTGTGAGGAGAATTTGGAGACATCCTGATGCTAATGCAAAAGTAAGTAAAAAGCAGGGGACAGCAGGGCTGGCTGCAGAGCACTGGTAGGAGCCAGCCCTAGTGGCATGTGCAGTTCTACCAACTTGGGAATACCTCTGGCATCTGATTGTGCAAATTTTTGTCCCAGAACAAACAAAACTAGGTCTGATAGTGTCAAAATATCCCAAGATCTTACAAAAAAAAGATGGTTTTGAATGGAATGTCTTTCTCATTCATAAAGTACATCCAGAATTCAGTGTCTTTAGATACTTCATTAAATAAGGCTCCCCCAAAAAATTGACTGCAGGTCAAGGCTCCAACTTTCTTTTACATCCCTACTAGGAAAAGTCCCACAAACGTTACTTTATGCAGCCAAAAAATGAACTATTTTGGATGAAGTCTGCTGGCAATCCCTGAGACAGTGGCACTGGCAGATAGGTGACACACTTCACTCGGCACAGCATAGTTATAATATGATCGTACATGCTTGCTTTACATTGCTGACATTGGAGTCTCACAGGCATGCGTTGCTCAGACCGTGAAACCAACTGAAAATTATTCTTAAATCCTTAGACATTTTTTCATGGCAACATGGGTCTAAAACTACAGCAACAGAAACTGGGTTTATTTGTGTCCCACAGTCTGTCTGCTCCGAGGGTCTGTTAGCCATATTCAGTAGTGCATATGGAAAGAAAAGCCTTAGGATCAGGTTAACCCCTTTTTTTCCCCACTTCTGAATGAAGAGCACAGGGTATTTCTAGTGCTTTTCTGCAAATGCATTCAAAACCAGCTACAGGAGATTGAGGTTCTCTTGCCACTAGATGACCAAGATGGTAAAAGAGAACTCTTCAGAGCTTTTTTTAAACACCCTCAATTTCCTAATCTAAATAGAGCAGGGTGATCCCACATAATTTTTGCTTTTTCTTATAGAACTCAACCTAGTATTAAGTTCCCCCTTATTTCTGCATTGCACACGTCTAATTCACTCTCTTGTTCTAGATCACCCCTTTCTGCCATCTTCTCCAAGCATTTTCTCAACTTTAGTAAAAACTTGTGCCAAAGCCTTCTCCCGTGCCACTTCCCTTCCTTCTGGTTAAATACTTCTGAGTACACTTTGAGAGAAGACATTTCCTTCTTTACTACCTCCCCCCACCCCCCCCCCCCCCCCACACATCATCCCAACATACAATTGAGAAGCAAAAGATCATGTAGAACCAGAGAAAGAAAACAAACA
>JANHFX010021289.1:0-18981 GCA_027560015.1 Chloroceryle amazona | reverse complement strand
TGTGCCAAAACCCTTCCCCCGGCCCCATCCCTTTCTTTTGGTTAAATATCTCCTAGGACCCCTTTAGAGGAAGACTTTTCCGCTTTTCACCCCCCCCCCCCCCCCCCCTTTTTCTCTACATAGATAGAATATTTCTATAGGTAAAGGAAGAACAGAGTTCTCCTAGAAAGCCTGAAAGCACACAAGGAGCCTAGTGTTCCAACCCAAGAATGATCTCAAAGAAACCCCACTGCCCTTCAGAAAGAGCCCCTAGAACCAGAAGAAAGCCTCGGGTGCTCCAGCACACATCTCTTAGAGCCTGAGCAGGGGACAGGTTCATTACTTCCCTACATCTGTGCCCAAGGAAGGTAACTGGTGACCATCAGAGCTCTGACCGGAATCAACTCCTTCCTTGTTAAACCTCTTCAAAGACATGGCCAACTCAGTGCTTGAGATCAGGCTCTAGGTTTTGTGTCTAAGGGGGTTTGGGACTGTGCAGGGATATTTTGGGGCAGGATAATAAGGAAATGAAATCTTACCGGGTTTAATAGCAGGTTGAATATCTCTTGCAGGGAAAAGAGGAAGGAACCCAACTTTGCTCTTTTCTGATACCTTTTCTTAAAGCATGAGGATGGACTTGTGCCTCATAGCTCAATGCAAGGTAAGACTACTTCAATGTAATTAATGTAAACTTAATATTGTACTGGTTTGGGTTTGTTTTGTTGTTGTGTTGTTCAAGTTTTGGGTTGTTGTGTTTGTTGTTGTTTGGTTGGTTGGGTTTTTTTGTGTGTGTTTTTTTGTTGTGGGTTTTTTTTTTGTGTTTTAAGTTCTAACAAATCGGTTTCTCTGCCAAGAAAAAGATACAAGAAAGCTTTTCTGATTTAAAAGTCCATATTAAAAAAATAAAACCTTATAATTTTTGCAACGACACAGTCTCATGGCACAAACCAAACACTCCAACTTATTTTTCACAGAGAACTTAAATTTAAACCAAAAACCTCTTATCATCACTGATACATTTTTGTACAGCTTTCCCATTGTGAGATGAAAAACCTCTGAGTTTATGGTATGAAATACATAAACCCTTATAAAATAATGCTGGTTATAAAGACTATGTGTGGAATGTTCTGGTGTTTGAATATTGAAACTAATCCAGTTATGGAGGTGAATTAGAAAGGTAGAGTTTCCTTTCTTGATATCTTTTGTAGCGAATCTAGGTTATGGCCCATGCAAAGAGCATGTATGATTAAATGAAGGAAGAAATTATTTTTTTTAATTATAAAATAATTAAGCATTTGGTCAAAAAGCTGTGGAAAGACTGAAAGGTGCTTTTTGCCTCTCTTTTGTGCAACCTTGATAAAGCAGAATCAGAAGGGAGACAGGGTCAGATTAAAATGTAGAGGGAAACACTTGTACCCCTTGGGCTGCTATTGTGGTGCTGCTCACTCCACGAGACAGATAGAGGAAAAAGGAGAAAAGAAGCAGGGGAAAGAAGGAAGAAGCAGCACAATGTTTAGTAAACTGCCCTGGAGAACCCTGCTGGGTGAAGGCCTGTGGATTTTCATTTTGCAGGCACTTCTAGGAACAAAGCACTTATCTGAAACAAACAATGTACATTTTAACACCAGTGACATCACTTACTTGCAGATGTGTTTGTTTGGGCTTTTTTTAAGTGCACTTATTTCTGAAACAAACTCATACTTTCTACTTGGCAAGACTGTTTGAGTTGGCAAACCAGTAATACATTTAACACTTGTAAAACTGCATTTAACTTTCGTGGCACCTATGCATTAGTATGTGAGGACTCCATGAGAAGAGGAATTCATGTTATGCAAGGAAACAAGGTGATGAGACTTAGCTCACAGAAACTATTGGAGAGTCTGATACCAATCAGTCACCCACCGTGGCAGCCGTGGGCATGAGCCCTGAGTGCTGTGCTCTGGATGGTAGAGGGAGCACAAGCTGGCACAGCTCTGCATGGGCTTCACGTGTGATGGTGGGAAAGCAAAATAAACAAAATGCCAAGCCAGGAAGCAGGCTACTCTCATCCTCACTGGGTACCGTGACTTTGCAAGAGTCAGCACAGCAGAAACTAGTATTGTATTTCAGGCACTTGGCTCAACTCTCCAACCTGACTGTATTTGAGCTGCTGTTTAACCTTGGTGCTAGTGAAAAGCAGAGTTTTCATATAATTCTGTATCTCTGAGAGGAAGAATAGCCAGTTTGATTGTTCCCACAAAGATATAAACCTGCCCAAAGCTCCAGGAATATTAGGGCTCTGAGATCTTTCTCCTTTTATTTTTGCTTTCAACAAAAGCATTCAAAGTAAAGCTAGGTCTTTCCCTTTTTGAATAGTTTTGTGCAAACTTTTGCATAGCTTCATTCAGTTATGATGGGGGGAAATTGTCTGGGGCCAGTTAAATTAATTGCGACTTGATTTAATGGGTCTAGTTACTGAATTTGAGTAACCAAGGTTTTGAATAACTGAGATACTTTTCAATGTAAGCAATAAATACCAGGGATAGAACTGTATTATAGGAAACAGAGACTATGACTGAGCTTTGGATAATCAAGATTCTAGTTTGTATCATGTGTACTTTGGCAGCAGCTGATTCCTATAGGAATAAAAAAGTAAGAACACGTGCAAACTACTGCAGTATGACACTAGCCCTGTGACCTCGTCGACAGCTTCAAGGTCATCATTAGGAGAGTCTTCAGCACTTTTTTTTTCTGCCTGCTTGTATGTGGGTTGTTAAGATTTATTACAATCGCTGCAAGAGAGCACCTGCTGAATGTCAACAGATTCCTGGGAAACTTCAAGTGTTTTGCTAAGGCACAACGACACCTTTTACAGAGCTTTCAGGAATCCAGCTAGATGGAATCCAGTCCATTGATTTGTTCATGCTCTAAAGCAGAAGCATAACCACAAGTGATATTCAGAAACGTATTTGCCCTCCAGACAAATTTACCTGTGTCTAAAATGATGCAGGTCTTGCTTCCTGGGATTACTGGTATATATTTATGTATCGTACTTTGAGTAAGGACCAGATCCTTGGCTGAAGTTGGTTGGTGTTGCTGTACTGGCTTTGGTGAAGCTGTGAGGAGTCACACCAGCTGAGCACTTAATCAGGTGACTGAATGCTGTCTAAACATATTACAAGAAATTAAACTTGACTTGTGATGTTTATACTAAACATGAAGAAAGATCTTAACATTCAAATTTCTAGAGGTTTGGGCTGAAATCTGCTTTGTGACCCATTTGTCTGCATTGCAGCGTCCCTTCATCACCATTTTATTTTCAGCTCAGTAATTCTCTCTTTTTTTTTTTTTTTGGCCTCTCCTCTCTCCTTTGAGTGATGAAACTCTGTCTGCTTTTCAAGACTAATATATGGCCCCTGAGTGAAGGCAAGGCTGCGACTCAAATCAAGACTTCTGTTGACATTATAATCCTTAGGAGCACAGCTGGAGCATTTCATGAACAGTAGCAAAGACCCTCCATTGATTTACTGCCTTGGTATTCAATCAGGAGTCCATGTTCTGTGTTATTTTTTGTATGTTGCAGCTAACAACTCAGTGAACTTCTAATTAAGGCATTTAGCTTCTTGCCCATCTTGTAAGAAAAGATTTGCGCTATATATGAGTTGCTGCTTCTTTTATGGATTCTCCCCTATTTTTGTAGCAGGAGAGCTTCAGGCCCTAAGAAGGTCTTGTGGGCTATAAACAGGAAAAACACCAAAGCTGCTCTCTGACCCTTCCAAGCAGAAGACGAGGCAGTGTTGGATGGCAGGAATTTTCATGCATCTCCCCTCAAGTTCTGCGCCTTTTCTTTTTGTTCCAGTTTTATATGAACCTTTCCGAGCCATAACCATCCCTCAAGCACAAAAGAAAAATCACCCCAGTTCTCACGAGAGCTGTAAAGGGGATCCAGAGCTCTCCTTCTGGGCAGCAAATGAACCCTTCTCTTTCTGCATTGCCAGTCCCCAGCCCCAGCATGCACGAGAGCAATTTCGAAGCCGTGCTCTTTCTCGTCTCGCCCTTCGTTCCCGGGGAGAGAGCGACTGTGCTGCCAGCCCCCACTGACCTGAAGATGAGAGTTCCCTAGATTGTTTCCAGCTTGCACTGCTACCCCTGCTGAACGAATAGCACTTACAGTATTTTTGGGGTGGTGACTCACAAGAAAGTCATGAATGCCCCCTTAAGAGGCTGTCAAAAGCCCCCTGGTAAGAAGTGTTTTGGTTTTCCTGTTTTCGTTGTCCAGGCTGCCTGTGTGGATATTTCCACAAGTCTCCAATGCCATTTTCTCAATTCATTGTCTAAGCATCAAGCTGTAGCCTAAAAAGGAACAGAGCAGAGATGCAGACCCTAATCTGACACCATTCCTGTTTATCACACCCTATAGCCAGAGCATATAGTTTTCTGGTCTTTGCAGAGGGTACCAAAATGCCAGCCAGCACCAAAACCACTGAAGTGCTTGAATGCCTTTCCCTGGCTTATCCACCTGCTAATTTCAGTGGTACTTCAGGCAGCTAAACATGGAAATTCAAGGGCTTAGAGTTAAAGGTGTCTTGGCAGATCTGGTATCAAGTGTATCAGTTATATTTAATTTTTTTTTTTACCTTCAGAAAGTGTTTGAGAAACTTTATTAATCAGAAAAAATAACAAAACTTAACACATAACTTAATAATGAAAAAGCCCAAACTTGAATAACTGAGTTAAAACTTGTATTCAAATTAAAGCTTGAATAACTCTGTTATTCAACTTAATAACAAAAATAAGTAACAAAATAACAAATAACTTAATAATAGAACTTTATTTGACTTGCAAAACTAACATGAGCTAGTCAGGGATTGTTACCACAGATACTTGTATCTGCAGGAGCTGTGAGATTTGATGACTTATCAAGACCAAAGAAAAGCTGGTGTTTAAGCATGGTCTGATTCAGAAAAGGGCTCAGAACAGCTGTAAGATCTGGAATTGAGTGTTATATTTGGACTGCAAGACAGCTGTGAAAAAGAAAAAATGGCATACGTCTTTCTTTTTTCTCAAGACACGGCAGGAGGTACGGTGCTTTAGTAGAAGATGTTGCCTCCTTCACCTGCTTTTATCTCTAATGTTTATATTCTTTCAGTGCCTTTGTTGGGGTTCAAGCCCCAGTAGTGTCTGGGTTTCCAACTTTCCTTCTCTTACTGAGCCAGAGCCTCAGCTGGTCAGAGCTCTGCTAAATCCACGCTCTACCGAGAAGTCAGTAGCCAAGATGCTCTGATGTTTGTTGGTACTTCTACAGCTTAGCGACACAAAGCATACTGAATAATTCTTATGCAGGGCCCATCATGGTTTGGTTTGACCTATATTGTTAGGGCTGGGTTCTCCAAGAGATGTATCATGGTGATATGACAAGGCTATGAAATCCTTCTCCCCTGAGCTGGCTCTCAGCAGCAACCCCTCTATGAAGGTGATTCCCCCAGATGTGAAGATCTCATATTCTAGAAAGTGGGCTGTTAGAAACACTAAGTCAAAGAAAAACTCGAGCCAAAACTTTTTAGCCTGGAAGTCTCACAGAGTGAGCCATAGCAGACCTCTCCTGAATCACTTTCAGCTTTAGAGGTTAATGAGCTGGGTCTGAACCCTGTGAAATGTGCAACCATGAGGGACAGCCTCTCATGCCAGTTACTCTGCAAGTGGATTAACTGCTGTTTCCCTGGGTGAAACCACTTCCTGGGAGAAGCTGGAAAAGTGTCTGGAAATACTGAGCAGGATCAACAAAATTCTGTGTGTTCATGGGCTTTTGGGAATAACTTCAACCCCTGGCACTACTATAAACAACTGGGTAGAGAAAGTGGCTAAGAATGGGGAGGCTGGATTGCTTCCTTCGTTATTTAAGGGTGCAGTGGCTGCTGCAGTGGGGTCCTGATACTGCAGTGAGCCTTTTGGGTACAATAAACCCAAGCAGAATAAAGGTGATTTCTGGCTGTTGGTTTATTGCTGATGTATAATTGCAGCAGAGGCATTCACTGAAATCTTCTCTCAAGAATTGTTCAGTTTATCCCTTTTGAAAATATTTAGTTGTTGATTTCTCTCACTGACATGAAGAGGAAGGATTGTTGCAGTATCTTACAGAACAAAAATCTTCCTAGTCTGTGTACAGTTAAAGACTAAGTTCAAATCCTGTAGGAGTTGAGTAACAGTATATATAAACCAGCCATGAAATATTTCAATTATTGCTACTTTAAAACTATTTCTTCATGTTATTCTTGTCAAACAAATACAATATACCTCAATATTCTTTTCTCTTGGAGCCCGGATTCTAACTTAGTGAAAATTAGTAGGGACAACAATGTGGGATCTGACATTAGTAAAATAATGTCATGTAGAGCAGTGAGAGAGTAAGGTTCATGACTGCTTATTTGGTGGGGCTGGGGTTATCCAATGGGAGAAATACTACCAAAGTCCAGCAAGATATGGTTACCAGGCAGGAATCCCAGGAGATTCTGTTACTGCACAGGAATCCCATGAGACAGTATTATCAAGAAGGAATCTGTAGTATTCAGCTCACCACAAGGCAGTAATATTAGATTTTTAGAATTAAATCCTGTGGTATCTTGTTTTATAAGAGCTGGCACAGAAGGAACAGAGAAAAATGCAATGGAAGAAAGATGTCTCCCTGGAACCTGATCTGGAAGCCCTAATTGTTACACCACTTTCTAGCAGAAATAAAACATCACTGATTTTTTTCCTCATGCTGCGAGGTATTTTTATTAAGCGTGATATCAAACACTTATTAATGAAATAATTTATCTCTTTTTAAAATTAATTTCATTTAATCAAATACAGGCTTGTATGTGTAATCACTGACATGCTGAGGCATGAATAATGTCGTGACTGGATTTTGATTGGCATAAATCACTTCTGGATTTTTTTCATTGTAAGGTGGTTTACTTTTGTCATGAGTAGTACTACTTTGTCCTACGTGTGCAGTATGGCTATTTTACATCAGTGCTAGCCAAGCTAACAAGCTGTTCAGATCAAACACTCCATGTTTGTGTGATGCCTTGAACAATGACATTTGCAGCATTTGAAAAACACAGAAACGTAAGAGAATTAATAAAACAGGATTTGTTTTCCTTATCTTTTTCTTGTAGCATCAGTAACATTGGCATATTTGACAAGAAGTGACTGGATGTTCGTTTCAAGACGACCTAACTTAATTTCAGCCTTTCTCTGGAGATTACTTACACCTGTAAGTTTTGAGAGCTTTAGCCAGAGATGGAGAATTCTCAGAAGGCTACTGCAAAGCTGCCTGGAGGAGGAAACTACGGCTCTCTAGTTCCATTTGCTCACAACAGGTAAGTCTGAATGTTCATCTTCTTTTGAGATGCGGTATTTTGCCTGCCTGTAGCATGGTGCACCTTAATCAGGGTTTAATCAGATAAACTCTGACCAAGGACAAAAGGCCCCTTAATGTGCAAAAAATTTAGTGTGAAAAACCAGATCACTTTTGTGATTAGCCTAAATAAAGGCAAAGTATGCGTTAAATTAGAACCTAACACCACATTCCAGGTATAATTTTAATTCACTAATATTTCTAAATAGATCCTTCCAGAGATGTCTCTGAAGCTGTGCTTTGGAAGGTGTGTGACAGACTCAGTAGGTCACAAACACACGGCACCGTGTGAACAGTCAGAAAGTTACAGGAACAGCTTGCCTCTCAAAAACTGATTGAAGAGGGAGACAGGAAAACTCGGGACTTAGTTGAGAAGCTAGAAATGAGAGTGGAAACCTGTTGAAAGGAACATTGGTAATCTATGCTGGGAAGCTGTAAAAAGAAAATAAAAATACAATCAATCAACACAGGTGCCAAGCACAAGGATTAAGACCAAAAGCCATCAAGGTAAGCACAGTAGCCTCACAGATGTCATTTCTCCTTGGATCTCCCTCTCAGAGTGACACATGGAGAGATGTCCAGAACCATTGCATCCTCCTGGCTGCACTGACAACAAAGGTGTCACCTGTGGGACAGTGTCAGGTATTCCCAGTGCTCTTTGTGGAAGGACTTGTCCCTGGTATTCAGATCTGATCACAACAAGCTGAAGAAAAAGAAATGGAGGTGGCAGGAAGGAATATAAAACTCAAGAGGCATTAGCCTGTTTGCTGTGTTTGAGAATACATTTGCTTGAGTGCCTGTGAACAAGGAAGCAGGCGCAGCTGAATAGTGGGCTTAAGGAAAGTCAGTTTAGCTTCAGAAGAGGGTGTACATACACTGATCAGATCTTAACCCTAAAAGACATCATCAAACAAGAGTGTGAGCATGGAAGACTTCTGAATGTGCTAAGTGGACCATTAGAAAACACAACACCTATAGTGGGGGTATTGGTGACACAGAGGTACTGGGAAGATTACAAAGAGAGATTGTTGGTAATGACAGATGGAGAAGTTACTGAACCCACACATTGGAGAGATGCAAATCACAGCCATAGTGCTTTTGTGATAAGGATTTCACTTTGGCAGGTAATGGTTTGGGACCATTAGTTCACATACCGTGGCTTTACCCAATAGCCCTCAGATGTTAATGGCTTGCAGTCCTGGTGACAACAGGGTTTGTATCACCCCATCTGGTGATACAACACAGGGTTTGTATCACCTCAGGTCCTGGGGCAGTGGAATCACTGGGGTCTTTGTGAGCACCTGAGTACTCCCCCTACATCTCTGATGTGCTTTTTGCTCAGTGCATGACATGGACCTCTGTTGAGAAGATTATGAAAATTTTAAGAGGCACATCATTTGTGAGTGAACCTCACAGTGAAATTCATTCTCTATGCACAGTGATCAATTATCACGTCACCATAAGAAGGAAAAAAAGCTGAATTATTATCTTGTGAGAATTAACATTAGTACATTCAGCATCAAGCTGAGAGCCAGACCCAGATTTTGGGTTTCAAGACTTTCAGTCTGTCAGGGAAATCTCACCTCTGAGAAACCATTGATGTTTCACAGAGTTTGTGTCATTCTGTTTAGTTCAATGCCTTTTTTCTTAATATAATGTGCTTCTAAAAGCTTTTTCTCTTGTACTGCAGAGAAATCATTCTCATCTTCCCTTGTTTCCCTAGAGCCTTTCACAAATACTTTCTGTCAGTCCCCCCAGCAGCATCTCTTGTGCTTACCTTTACGAATGGGTACACAACACATATTTTCAAAGGTTTGACTCAGGATAACACCGATTTCGGTGACAGCCCGCTGTGTTTGCAGAGTGACTTGATGAAGTCAGGTGGAGTTGCAAAGCAGCCTACGCAGCAGGTCACAAGATTGAAACTTGGAGCAGAAATCTGGTCATGAATTTGGTTTGGGATTTATTGCTCGGCAACTTGGAGCGCAGCTCGTCAACAGCTGGCTTTAGCCAAAACACACTGGCAAACAGAGAAAAATTGTCATAGTAACAGCGTTACAGAGCATATTGCAATGGCACTCTGGGCTACTAAGGGAATTCCTAAGTGCTACCACAGTAAAAAAAATTATGACTAATAATAACCAGTAATATTGCTACTACTATTGCTACTACTAATAATAGCAATAATTATATTTATACTGTAACAACAGCGAGATATATTTGGCTAGTATTTGGTGATTCCAAATTGCTGTTTAAACACGTCTGGCTGATTTCTTGTAAGCTCTCTGCTGAGGTATTGCAGCTTCTCCAGCAATATGGGCTTAGTCCGTAAGCAAAGGCATTCTGTACGTTCCCCTCTGCAGCCAAGGGAAATATCTTTTCCCAAATCATCACAGGAGATTAAATAATATATAGTAATATGCAACTTTGTAATACATTAGTATAGTGTTAGTGATGGAAGTGCTGAAGCCCCTGAAGGAGCAGGAGTAGTATCACAGTAGGGCATTGGGCACAAACTGCTGCAGCCCTGAAAGGGAAGAGTTCCTGGAGCCACTTCAACATCATCAAATCATGACCTGATGTATTTGGGAGCTAACTCTGCAGCCTGTATTCAAATACTGATACTGAACACTGTCACTACCACCAAAAATAACATTCTTAAGTCATTTTGGCAGCGGTTCAGTGGGGACTTCCAGGCAAACAAACAGGGTAGCTTTGAGGTCTCCCTGGCTCTCGCTCTCTCTGATACTTCCCAATCCCCAGCCAGTGGGATTTTTACTGGGGTCACAGTCCAGCACTCCACAGAAAACCAGCTACTGGGCCAGGCTTTCCATCTGCCTTCTTAGCATAAGGTAGAGGCAGCACAAACATGCGGGTGGTTGGCAGGACCTTCAAGACTGGTCTGATCTCTCCACGGGTGGCTCTGGTTTGACATTGTGTTCTAGCTCCTGGCAGTCCTGGCATAGTCTCTTAACCAGCTTCAGCTCCACTTCTTTTGGCATCGTTCCTCTTGTGTGGGGTGAGATGTGACCCACCCCATCCTCTTCCCAAAACCCCTATATGAATAGGTACCATTGTCCAGGTTGCTCTGCTGGTGTTGGCCAAGAAAGACAAAATGAAAATGACCTGACAGCAGTAATTTGTAATTACAGGAGGTACAATCACTATTGGAAGCTAGCAGCTGCTTGAGCATTTTGGAAGACAAGTCAGTCAGCAACTTACTGTGTGGGCTGTTTTGTCCTCTTTGTGGTTTGATTGTAGCTGACCATTGGGCTGATTTTGATTTAATTTTCTTTTTTCAAATGTGTAGCAGTAAGTATGAATTATGATGATATGTGAAGTGTTATAGACAACAGGAACAGCATTGTACACTAAGGGCTATTGTATCATCATCATGTTCCTTTCTCTTCCAATCCAAGAACCACTCATAAAGACTGCAATGCTTTTTCTTATACTGAGATCCTGAATTTGAACTTCAAGTGACAAGTAGCCTCCTAGACTGTTGCCTACCAACTCTCAGGAATATAAATGTATAAAATAAGAAGTGGAAGGAAGAGGGGAGAAGATAACAGATTAATTCAGAAAGGATTTTTTTTTTAAATGACAGAATCCTTTTTCACCCAAGCACTGGTACTCAAATTAAGTTTCTGTCTACTGAAATAAATGGATATTTTGAAAACTCCAGTTATTCTTATAATACCTCATTCCAGCATTATGAAGTTTTATTAAGGTAGCCAAAAGTTTGCTTTGCAGTTCCAGAGGAATGCTAAATGGCCAAGGATGTACTGAAACCAGCCCCTCTGATTTTTGCCTGGTTCTTTCCTTGCTGGAATAAATTGCATACAGCTTGTCCCATGCAGGTCACCAGAAGCTCTGCTGTGTTCCTTTTGTGGTGGAGGGTGTGCTGCAGTGGTTATTATAAGACTGTAAGACTTTGGGGTTCGCAGGGCTTTTTCTGGCCATGTCTCTGACTGAGTGGAATATTTTGTGACTGTATATAGCACGTGGCAAATAGCATAGCAGTGACTCTACAGCACTGTCTGAATTCCCTGGGCAGAGAGTTTTCCCTTCATTATGTATCATTCCCATCCCACTGTCCTGATTCCAGCAGCTTGCTTGTACATCCTCCATTCCCATTAGTATCAGTAATACTGTACATGGGGATTCATATCAAAATGATCAGTCTGAATGTGTGTGCTCTGAATTTAAAACCACTATCTCTGGTAGGGATTGGGCATTCTGTGGGCTCAGCTTCTTTCATTTTATCCCATTATCTCTGGAAATTGCATGGAAATGAGAAAGAATAGTCTAGATTGGTGTCTTCCATACTATATTTTACCCATTATTCCAGTTGGGTAACAGCAAAGTGAAAATTTTGGAGCTGTGGGCCATGTTCTGCTTGCATGTGCCAGCTAGCAGGTTTTAGATTACCACACAATTACACTCAACATTTGCAGGACTTACATATTCAGCGAGGAGACTTGGCTTACTTCCATGTGGTTTCCAATCCACTGATGGAGGGAATCAGGGGTTAGTCCTTAGAA
The DNA here is from genome assembly GCA_027560015.1 of Chloroceryle amazona. Classification (NCBI taxonomy): domain Eukaryota; kingdom Metazoa; phylum Chordata; class Aves; order Coraciiformes; family Cerylidae; genus Chloroceryle; species Chloroceryle amazona. The sequence goes on along the minus strand of JANHFX010021289.1, from coordinate 7,077 downwards.
ACTATAAAGAATACCCATGTATTCATTCTGTTGTCTGCCTGGTTTAAGACTTTTCTTCTCAAGGCAATCTTTAAAATAGTAAAATAGTTTGCATTTAAGTCACTCTATGTAAGTCCTGAGCAAGGTCAGTATTTAAGCTAATTTTCTGGGGATCTCTTCCCACAGAGAACATCAGTCATATGGAAACTGTACATTCTCTTGGTCCAAATGCAAACATATTTTAAAATGGAAGAAAAATCATAACCAAATGTTCATTGCTGAGTGCTAAGGAGACTGTGTGGCTTTGTTGAAGAAGCCGATTTAGAGTCCAATCCTCTTTCTTCTTGCATCTGCAGGAGCAAGAGTAGAACCTGCAAGAAACGTACTCTTAGAGAAGTACCAGCAATTGCCACCAATTCTTGGTGTTAAGGGGATTTTTCTGGGCAAGGATCATTCATCCAAAACTTATTTACTTACATCTTATGTGATCCTTGGCATGACAACTGGCTCCATTGTAATCTGTAAGGTCTGTTATTAAACAGCATGAAGAGAGTGAATAACAAATGTGCCAAAACCTACGACAAATCTTCCAGACGTGTCCGATGACAGATGACTGACATGTCTGTTGACAGATAACCTATTTTACATGCTTGTGCAATGTGCTTCTTACCTGTAAATCTGGCTTCTTAGCTTTTCTTTCCAAATGCCTTGAAGGGGAACAGATTATATTTTACCTAGCACATTACTGTTGCTACTATCTTCAAGCAACATAGAATTTGATGGGTAAACTCTGTCCTAGGTTGATCTTCAGGCTCTAGAGATGTTATTTGTGTATAATTTGTGGTTTGCAGTTTACTTTTCAAAAACTCACCCTGCAAACCATGCAGTTGTTTCTGGCTGACTTCATCAGGAGTAATGTGGTGTTGAACTGGGTACTTGTCTGAGTGAGCTGGCTGTTAAATGGGGGGTTTATAACTGTTTTCAGGGGCTTCTACATGCCAGAGTGCAAGATTCAGCTTTTGACGTTGCAAATGCCAGTGGTGACTATTTGCAAAGAAGAGTATTTGGAGAGGTTTCAGGCCCCCAAGCCAGGCACCTGATAAGGTGCAGAGGTTGTCCAGAATCACCCTCTCCTGGTGTGGGTGAGTGCTATGGTCCTCCTGGACCCATGCAGCTGTCCTGTCTTTCGGGGTCAAAGTCAACACTGTAGGTTTTCTGCATGCTGTGCCACACTGGGAAAGCAACTTGCCTAGACCAGGCTTTGAGAACCTCTGCAGTAGTTCATCAACCCCAACAGATCACACAGATCTTCCATAACCTCTCTGGACTCAATTCCCCTTCTGCCACCCAAGATGCATATGAAGGCATTTCATCTGATGGCAACATAGCTGCCCCTCATCTGCCACAGCGAGCTGTGGGCTGGGAAGGACGACAGCAACATCCAGCTCATGGAGGTGTTCTGAGGATACAGCCTCTACCTCCTCAGAGGAGTCAGACCTTGCAATGATGAGCACCATGAAAAGTCCAAGGGTAAATAAGGAAAAGAGATATTTGTTTGTTTCATGGTTGTGACACTAAAGGTCAAGTGGAAAAGCTGGTCTCCTACGTGCTTGGAGAGGTTATGAATTATACAAGCTATGTCCATATACGTTCTGACAGATTTTAAATGATGCTTTGCTGGGAAGTTTTAAAATTCAGCAATACACGTCATTTGCTTACAACAGCCAGTTTTCTTCACACTAGCCACCGGTAAGAAATGATTCATACAAGAGAGGCCACATGTTGAACAGACTCATGTAAACTGATTCTGCTACATTCAAAGTCAGCTAAAACATTCTCACACAGAAAAGTTAACTTAAGCTACTATTTCCCACAATAATAATAATAAAAATAAGCTTAACAAACACTTACCCTGATTCTCAAAACTCATTTTCTGTTATGTTTCCTTTTACCAGTTTTGTTTGGCAGAGTGTCAAGTAATATGTCAGCAAAAGTATGTGTGCCATAATCTGACAAAAGGAAAAAAATGTATATTTTTAGTTTTAAAGTGTTTATAATTTCAATAGGTAAAAAGAATACAGGAGAAGGAAGAACAAAATAGCATATGCAGAAATGTCAGCAATGAATATGAAAGTATAAGCATGTGAGTTTTAGCATAAGAAGGAGCCTGGCTGGAAAATGAGTTTTCTAAAAAAGACCTACATTAATAACCACACTTCTCCATCCAGGTTCTTAGCAGACTTCCCCTCCAAGCTTTGGTTCAAGCTTCATGAGTATGAGGGCTGTTGAGGCTATGACAAGCGCATGATTGCCTTCAGAAATTTTCTGGCTTGACTGATGACTTCCTAGGACATTTTCATTGTCCCATCCCTCTGAGTTCTGCTGTTCAATAATATAAACTCCAGTGATACTCCTGAGGAGACCTCAGATCCTCCCTGTTCTCCACTTGTCCCACTGCCCCACAGAAAAACATCCCAGGCTTCAGGAACTGACACTATCACAGCATCAGAGAGAAATCCCACTTAAGTCTGCTAAGAATTCCTTCCTTAGCTGGTTCTCATGGCATTGCTCCCCTGAGCTCATTTTTCATGCCAGCCATAGTTCACACATTCAAGTAAGCAGCAGCACCATAAAGGTGGCTGAAGAAGATCCACCAGGTAGAACACATTCCTCAGCCCTGCAGTTAAGGTCAGCGTGTTGCTCAGTCATCCTTCACCATGCCTTCCATGAAGGGCATTTGTTTCTGTAAGCCTGTCATCTCGTCCCGAGGATGGAGAAGAGAGTAGAACAGCTATGGGAAAAGAGAGAGGGTAGTGGACCACAGGAAGCACATGCAGCAAAGAGAGCTGATAACAGAGCAAAAGCCAATGGAGCAAAGAAAACTCCTGGAAAGATGAAGCAGTAGTGACAGTAGGGCTGGGAATTTCTGCTGCGAGGAATCCACAAAGAAATTAAAACACAGAACAAAACTGCAGCCTGCAGAAATGAGGTGAGAAGCAGAGGGTATAAGAGATTGTCTGGATGTGTTTCTTCACCTGACACCTGTTTGTATGTCAGTCAGTGACAAGAACCAGCAGGACGAGGAAATGGCTTGCATGACCACATCAGGTTGCTTGGCCTTGGGTCTCCCAGAGGGTTGCTGTCACCCCACCACCTCCTCACACCTTTGAGCTGACATTGCAGGAACAACAACCTTACAGCTCAAAACCAATAAAGCAAACAAACCAAGCACAGAAGCCGAGAAAAAGGCTTCTAAGACACTGAACGTAGTTCACAGAAAGTCAAATGTCTGTGGCTTGATCTTCCAGTTGGAGCTCCTTGGTGCCCATCCCTGCAGCAGTGGGTGTATACAAGCAGCATGGTCACAAGCTGGAAGTGTGAACTGCAACATCTAAGTTGCTGAAGGCTACAGGAGCCACAGAGATGGACACAGCTGTGTCTTCTCCAATCTCTGCTTTATATGAAGGCACACAGAGATGTACAACTGTGCAAGCTCACCAGCAGCAGAGGGAGTAGCTGTTGAAAATAGCCATACCCATCGCAAGCAAAGTGATGTTCAGTCCCCTCAATGAGTCAATCCAAATAGACTGGAGAGAGGTTATTAGTGTCTTTGTTATCTGCCCAGTATTGTAGCTGCCTGCTGCTATACTCCACTGCCCTTTTCCAATATACAGCACTACAACATCACTCGAGATAATAAGGTTTTGATCAAGGCAAGCAGCTCACAACAGCAAACAGCCAAGGCACACAGAGATCAAATAGACCAGCTGCAAACAGAGAAAAAAAAAGTGCATATGACTCGCCAGCTCGTGTGTGGGTATGTGTGTTATGCGGGCAGCAGAGGCCTGGATGGTGAAGGTCTCCCAGCGACCCTGGCCATTCGGGGCTTGGGCCCCCAGCACCACGCTGCATTCCAGCCTGCCTCCTCTCCCGGGACCACTGCCCCTGCTCACACAGAGAGGCAGCCAGGCTTGAACGTGAGAAAGCTTTCTCCGGCGAGTCCCTTCTGCAGATCGCTGGGTAGTTGTCTTCCAAAATCATCATAATTAAAAGGGGCGTAGGCAAAGGGGGAGCTGGGCTATGGGTTTGCCTTTTTACTATGTCTTCATAGCATGCAAACATGGTGAAAGGGATTTTTCCCTAACAATATACTTCTCCATACCCCTTCCAGTCTACTCCCCATCCTTCCAGATCAAAGGGTCTCAGCACAATATTTGCCTCCCTCAGAAAAGCTCATGAGCAATAACTTTCAGGGTCATTTACATCTATTTACTGGGGTTAATAAATATGTACATTGATTTTTAAATTGTGGACCTAGACCCCTTTAGAGATACAGCCACAGTTCAGATGACTGCTGTGCCAGTGTAATTGCAGAATAATTTCCATAAAGGTTGTAAAGATATTCCAGATTCCTTCCTCTTTCCCCTTTTTCTTTCAGAATACATGATATGGGGCTTGAACCTGCGTGTGGGCCTGACTTCTGTGCATCCTTTCTTCTTTTTTTAACACTTTAAGTCTAGAGGAATTTGGAAAGCAGAGCTTTCCGAACTGCGACGTCCCCATATGCTTCCTGGGGAACAGAGCCAATACAAAAATGAAGACATTTTACCTGGTTTAATATTTAAATTATTACTGTGAAAGAGCTTGTGACACCAGGCGTAGGGAACACAGCAGTGTAGCATGGCATGATATGGAAGATTCAGAAGAATTAATTATGGGATGATCTGGAGACACCCAGCTCCCCTTCGCTGCGTGAAAGCCCACGATATATTGGAGAGCCTTGCAGACACAGTTTCATGGCTTCCATGGGGAATATGCTGCTTTCAGGGTTTCCTAAGACTGTAATTCTCAACTGGAATTGTCTGTGTTGCAGCATGAAGACCCCAAAGGTCAGCAGCTTCCACCTGTCATCTATACCAGGTGCAAAATGAGAACGCTGCAGTTCTGCTTTGCTTTCATTCCTCTGGATTTTTCACAGGTATGAACAACTCAGCAATTGGAGGGCTTTGAAGCATCAGGACTAGTGTTTCATTCAGAGAACGTACACAAGCTCACATCCCAGTGAATATATCACATTTGAAACCCAAACCAAACCTCAGTTTCAATCTCAGCTGGAAACTTGTTTCTTTTCCTCTCAGAAAAGTGTTTTTGAAGCCTTTATGCAAAGAGTGCCATTTGATTCTGTAACAAGTTTAAGAATGAACATCTCTTATTAATCAGTGATATTGTCACGACTTAATTTGATGTTCTAGACACTCTGTGCAATCATTTGCGACCTGATCTTGCAAACATATGGACTCAGAGCCTAACAGGGCATTTTAGGACCCCTTTCCATACATCCCAAAGGGATGAAGGTAGCACAGGTATATATCAAAGACATAACATCCCTAACTTCAAGTGTTAACATGCTTTCCCATTCACAGGACTAAGGCCTCAGAGTTTGCGGGTTTTTTGGGTCAGGGACAGCTGCTGTCAGTGGCAGTAAGGCAGAGCAGACCTGGCCTTGATGTCCACTAGACTATGCTTCTGCTGCAGGAGGGAAGCTGCTGGATAGGTACGTTGGCAGAAGTACCACCCCTTGGCCTTATCATTCAGAGGGTAAATAAACTTAATCCCAAATTCATCCACCGGTATTTGCTAACAACAAATAATTCAGATTTTGAAGTGAGGGGATCATGCCGTTCTAAGGACGGGGGGAGGACGAGGTGTCCAGCACAGGCCCTGTAGAGCAGGTCAGTTTCCAAACCCATAAGCAGCTGGCCATTGCTTGGTAGACGGCTCTTTCATCCCCAAGGGATCCACTGAACTTTCTCCATGCAGAAATTAACTTGTCTGACATTGAGACAAAACTTCACCCAGGGATCTTTTACCTCTGTAGCACTAGATTGCAATCACCCACAAAGCAGCAGCAGTAGTCTCCTTTCCATCCTGAGGTGTGGTAGCAGAAAGACACACACACTCTCTCACTCACACACACACATACACACAGAGTGTATATGCACCTCACAAGAAGAAATAAAAGCACATCATCTAAGTTTACTTAGGTTTAGCGAAGGTCAGAGATTTTCGCACCTAGGTGAGCTGTCATCTGGCTTGGGGCAATTCTCTTTTCTCTCGCATCCTTTGCTGGAACAGCAGGAGAGCTTTACTGGCGTGAAAGATTAAACTGTCCTCAGGCTATAAAGGACTTGAGTCACAACCCACTCCACCCCCCCAGTTTCGTATTAATTCAGGACCTTCCGAAATGGTCTTAATGTCTCCTCACCTGTTGGTTCTGAAAACCTGTTGAGGGCCGAGTCTTAAGCTAAGGGAGGTGACAAAACATATGGGATTAGCTCTAAACAAAGTAATTCTAGACTGCTGAGGTCAAAACTTCTACTTTTTAATAGCAAGCAGTATTTCCATGAACTTAAACCAAATGAAGTATTTACTTAAGATCAACTGCATCGTTAAGACGCAACAGCAACATCCAAGGAAGTGCACTCAGAGTAAAAACAGAAAAGAATCATAGCATTAAAAAGCGTGGCAATACCTGCATGAATGGGCAGCCTCTAAAGCTCGGGAATAAACCTGTGTCACGACAGCCCCTGTCAGAACAGTGACCAAGAGGGAGCTCCACAAACCTTGTACTCCAGAGCAATGCTGTGCTTTATGGTTTCTTAAGGGGATATTTAGAATTAACAACTTTATTACCACGTTGGAGCACACGCTGCCTCCTTAAATGTTTTCCTCTTTATTAAAGCCTTGGCCCTTTGTAATTTTTTGTTTTGTTTTGTTTTGCAAGTTCTTTCATTTCTTCATTTCTGAAACCTCCCATGCAACAACTATTTTGGCTTTTAATGAAGGGCATTTTTCTGCATCCAGCAAACTGTAAACCACGTCGCTTGGATACAGCAAAAGCTGAAATTCCACAGATTTCCACAAAGTCATACATTGTGTTGGGGGGAAAGTGTGCTGGGCATTCTTTGATTTTTGTGTCCTGTATTAGCATTTGTAAGCACTTACAAAAGAGAGGAAAGAGAGAAAAAAGGAAAGGAAAGGAAAGGAAAGGAAAGGAAAGGAAAGGAAAGGAAAGGAAAGGAAAGGAAAGGAAAGGAA
>JANHFX010021288.1:0-16314 GCA_027560015.1 Chloroceryle amazona | reverse complement strand
TGTCACCATAACAATTTTGGGTTCTTTGACAATGGGATGACTTATACAGCACCAGACTTGCTGGCATCTCATGAGGGACACCCTTTCAAAAAGGGTGAGGAGAGTCTCTGCACAGGAGATTGCAGGGCTGATTGATAGGGCTTTAAACTAGATATGAAGGGGGAAGGGGAGATAACTTATTCCAGCTAGGAGTAAGCCCAAGGGAAGCATTCCAAGGCTAAAAGGCTGGTGGGCTGGTGTAGACTCTTGCTCTGCCACTTTATTCAAGACAAAGGCTAGAAATTATGGAAGCACCTCAAAGGGGTTTGGAAGGAGCAGGGGCACACACAGAAAGATATTGGTATGAGTAACTCCTCTGAAGTGTGTTTATGTCAATGCACGCAGTGTGAGCAACAAAACAGAGGGAGCTTGAAGCCATGATGCACGAAGAAAGCTATGACATAGTGGCTATCACAGAAACATGGTGGCATGCCACACATAACTGGAGTGCCACAATTGAAGGCCACAACCTCTTCAGGAGGGACAGACAGTGAGGGAGGGGTGGTGGAGTGGCCCTGTATGTTGGAGAATGTCACGAGACCTCAGAAATCCAGTATAGCAATGATGAGGCTGAGTCTGTTTGGATTAGGTTAAGGACTAATAAAGCTGATATAGTTGTGGGAGTCTGCTATAGACCCCCCCCAACCAAAGCAGTGAGATGGATGAAGCTTTCTATAAGCAACTGAGGGAAATCTCACAGTCACTTCCTGTTGTGCTTGTGGGGGACTTTAACCTCCCAGATATCTGGTGGGAATACAACACAGCAGAGAGGGAACAATCCAAGGGGTTTCTGGAATGTGTGGAGGACAGCTTTTTCACACAGATGATAAATGAGCCAACCAGGGAAGGTGCCCTCCTGGACCTGCTCCTTGTGAACAGGGAAGAACTTGTGGGGGAAGTAAAGGTTGGAGGCCGTCTAGGGCACAGTGATCATGAGATGATTGAGTTTTCAATCCTTAGGGAAACAAGGAGAGGGGTTGGTAAAACTGCCACCTTAGACTTCTGGAGGGCAAACTTTGACCTGTTCAGGAAACTGATTGACCAAGTCCCTTGGGAGGAGGTGCTGAGGGAGTCCAACGAGGCTGGACATACTTCAAGAGAGAAGTCTTTAAGGTGCAGGAGCAGGCTGTCCCTACCTGCCGAAAAGCAAGCAGAGAGGGAAAGAGACCAGCCTGGCTAAAGAGGGACCTCTGGATGGACCTCAAGAACAAAAGGAGAGTCTCTGACCATTGGAAGAGAGGACAGGTTTCTCATGCAGACTGTAAAGATGTAGTGAAGCAATGTAGGGAGAAGATTAGGAGGGCCAAAGCGCAGCTAGAGCTCAACCTAGCTACGGCTGTGAAGGATAATAAAAAATATTTCTATAAATTCATTAATAACAAAAGGACAATTAGGGAAAATCTCCATCCTTTATTGGATGTAGTAACAAAGGACGAGGAAAAGGTTGAGGTGCAGTTTCTTTTAAGAAAGTACAGTTTCCTTTAAGGAAATAAAATGGTGAAAATAGGTTGATTTAAATAGAGGTGATAATTAAGTCTTCTCTTCCACATAACTTTCTTCAGCTGGAAGTCATAACTCACCCAGGCATTGATATTATTAATAAATCTTTTTCATTCTAAACTGTATGATATCCTTAGCTTGTGAACACAGCATTTTGCACCATTTTAAAGCACAAAATACTTTCTTCCTTGGTTAATTAACACTAGCTAGATACCCACAAGAGCATAACCCTGTAATGCATCCAAATAACAAGATTTAATTGATTTTTCTATGGCCTATTAAAAATGCATTGAGGGCCTAAAAGATTTAAATGGGAAAAATAGAAAAACTCCCAGTTTGGCCTCTATCTGACACTGACACTGCATCTGAAAATTCTAATAGATGGAAACTGCTCTATGTGCAATTTTCCAACCAATCTCTAACTGCACAAAAGTAATGATATGGAAGTTAAAACAAGAAAATGTTACTTAATGCTAAATATAGCCCTTTATTTTGTGGGGGGTTTAGACTGAATGCAAGATGAGGTGAATAAGTTGAATTCAGCCTCATACATTATTCACAGGGACTGAGCTAACATGATCATTCTTTTTCGTTAAAGCCACTGCAAATAGCACAGCTATTCATTTTAGCACTGTTAATACAATGAAGACATGTTAATAGGGAACATCAGTGTCTTAAATCTCTGTTACTATTCTGTCAAATCCATGTATGTTTAAAAGATTTTTTTCTATATACCTTTATCTCTTCCAGCTCTGATACTTCCCTTTTATTTGTTAATGATTCAAAATACATGTAAATACAGCAGAAACTGAAATAGTTTATCTACATTTATGCAATAAACTCATTAAACCCTGTTAGCTCCTCTTTATTTCTTGCATCAGTCTTGTATTGAGAAGAAATAATTAATAGTGAAATCCTTGTTAATGGGTGGCCTGATGACAGGTCTCCTGAGTTCATGTTGACCTCTGCTTGCTTGCAGGCCAAAAACCTCCCATTTTTAAGGTCTGTAGCCTTCCTGACCAATTTGAATACTATGGATCTGATTAATTGTTTGGAATGCAGAAGCCCCAGAGGGTCTAATCAGACACTAATGTTCTAGTAGGACAAGTATATCCATTTTTACATGCACATAATAGTTTTACACATAGTAGCAGTGTAACAACCAAATAAGCTCAGTAATAGAATATTCCATTTTCTAACTTTTATGTGTCTCATGGAGATAGGAGGCAGAGTGGTGAAATGACCTGATCTCACAGTATCTGTAGCCAAGCTTGAAATGTAAACCAAACTCAGAGATTTAGTCTCCTGCAGTGTTTGCAAAGCAAGGCTTTGCAACCCAAGCATGCAATGGCTTTTTTTCACCTTTGTTGGATTTTGCAACAACTTTTTATAACTACGAAGGAGTAGTAAGCACAGTGTTTTATAACATCCTCAAAACACAGCCAAATTGTTAGTTTGTCATATTCTAACCTTCATAAAGTTTCTGTAATCCTTGTCACCTTCCTGTGCAAATGCATGTGCCTCGGGAAACATGTGAAATTCATGCAGAGTATACAACTGTGTCAGATTTTTATAGCTAGACATGGCTGTCCGTGTAGGTTTGTGTTGGATGTAAGCTTAGAGTGATACTGTGACAAGTCTAAGAAATGTATTATCAGAATAAAAATGTTCCACTACCATTTTAAGGTTCTTGCAAGTGGTACCCCAGGCTATTCTGAAAGAACCAGCTTCTAAAAATCACTCTTAACAAACCTCTCTGTGGAAGATGTTCCTCCTTTCTTCTCTTCAGCGAGGCTTCCTCCTTTCCTTTCCATCAGCTGAGGTGTATGGTGGACTCCCTCTGTACCCCCTAAGAAATGCTTAATGTTGTTTTTTAAATTCACCCTTGATATTAGCCCAATGTTATTGCTGATGTTCATCTGAATTAGGTGTAAAAGTGTAAGAAGCAGTTCCAGATTGGAGCACACAGATATGTATGCAGTCCTAACTGGCACAGACTTGGCAGCAGTTAGTTATGTGGTTGATTAACTTCTGGGGTTAGATTGTGTAATCTCTTGAGCCATGCTGTCAAGCTCAATCATTTTATGAAAGAAAGGCCACATTAACCCTTCTGTTTCAAACAAGAACCCCCATTCCTGAAGGCACTCTTCAGTAGCTGGAAGTGTTCGGCAGAACAGGGGATTTTGTGAGTCTGAAGCACCAATCACTCTGAGAAAAAAGAAAGAAGAGCACTTTCAGCTAGAAAGAATGCAAATTAGTCTAGTGGCTTAGATTCTCAGTTGCAAGTATAAATTTAAATTCCCTGATCCATCTTGATGCTGGATCTCCCAGAACCTGGACAAGGCCTCAAGCCACAGAATTCTTGCTTTCATTTGAATGGGAGAACTCACAGAAAATTATATTTAAAAATCTCTTTGTGTGTAGAAAAATGAGGAAAATAAAAAAGTCATTTCAGAATTGAATTTTTCTCATGTATTTTGCTTTATCTACTAAACTGAAACATTGGTTTTGTTCAAAAAGTTCCTATCCAGGAGGTCGGGCTAGCTAACCAAAGGGATTGATCTGGAGATAGAAGCTAGGAGGGACATACCTAGAGTTACTTCCCTTCTGGTGTCAGTTTTATCAGTTCTTCTCTTTCTCTCTCTTCTTCTCTGGAGGTAAAGAATCATAGACTAGGTATTTCTGTTACTGCTTGAGATTAAATCCCAAATACTAAAAGCACAAGACTGCTTTCCTACTTGTTTCATTATAACCTGGAAGTTGGCAGATAATTCCTATGTAAAACTCAAAGTAGGGCAAAGATGCAGTACAGTGTGGCAGCGAGCTCTTTGCCAGAGTTTCAAAGTCTGGCACTCAGTCAGACATGTGAAATGTGACTTGCAAGTCCTCTTATTGGCTTACTAAAACTGCTTTTTTACTTTTGACTGAACAATCTGCCATTTTACTACAGCCCTAGTAAAAGGCATGATTTTAAAAATTCAGTATCACACTGACCCTGTTTTGTAGGTGCTGTTTTTCAACCTGAGGCAACTCTACAAATAAAAGAGAAAGCTGGTCAAAAATACCTCAAAAATCAAGTATAGTGGAAAAAGAAAACAAGATACAGCTCTCTTGAAAATTTTGACTGGTGGCCATTATGGCCACTTCCAGTGGGGCATACTGAAGCGGTATAAGACTAACAATTTTCAAACAAACAATCCAGACTAAAAGTCAGAGTAGAAAGTCAAGGATTTGGCTCTTGATTGTTCTTGAGAAAAACAGGTCCCTATCTCTTTTCCAGCTGTCTTTCTTCTGCAGCTCTTGTCTCACCACCAGTTCTACACTACTCATTTCTCTTTTCCTCTTCTGCCCGCCTTTTGTCTTTTCTTTAAATTCTGGTCTGTTCAACACCCAAGAATCAGCCTTTCTCATTTTGTAGTCCATTTAAAGCTCTACTCCCAGCCTAGCAGTTGCAGCATGTATCCATCCAGCCTGCTGTGCATTACTTATAAGCACCGGTCTCGAGACACCTCCAGAAACTGATTCCCACATTTGTCTTTGCTTTCCTCTCTAGTGCTCTTAACGCACAATGATTTGTCTTCTGCTGCAGGGAAAAACTCTGTCTGAAATACTGTGAAACTTCACAGCTAGGGTCTGTTGTCTCTCATTCTCCCCAGCTATTCACTTACCTGACATTTAATGTCAGTTCACCTAATGTCAAGTCATCTCATTTGTGAAGTGCTTGAAGTAGAAAAGTGGATCTGGAAGTGAAACAGTATCTGAGGTCTGTGTGCATGCAGCTCAATTGTGCAGTTGCATTTCTCGGGTCAGGAGAAAATTGTGGTGGCCTCAACCAACTGAACTCAAAATTGCCTCAGGATTCCTAATGCTCAAAAAATCTACTAAGCCCCCTCTCCAGGTGTCTTATGCTATGGAAATAAAGCAGGAGCAGACTCAAAGACATGGGTTTATAATGAAGTAGTAGGAAAAAACTGAGGGCAGTAAGAGATTATCATCATTATCATTGCTACATTTTGTCACCTGTGTGTGGTTGTGAATGAGACTGATTCTACATAAATAATTCATGTTGATCATTCTTCTGATGAGAGAATGAGAAAAAAATGCATGGTATTTGATACTATTACTACTTCTGCTCATTCATTTGAATTCTGTTAGAGTAGAGGCAGAGTGATAGTGTTTTGAACTTGTCTTCTTGAATGCTATAAATTTTTATGGTAGCTCTTGGTAGTTAATTACAACTGTCTATATATCGGACACTATTTCAATACTTTTTAAAAAAAATATAGCTATCTGTATTTTTTTAAACTCTAACAGTCCTAAGCAATGGGATGTAGAAAATCTGAAATGCCTTCATTTTTGCAGTAAACTCAAATCATGTGAGTATGAAAAGAAAAGAAAAAAAAAAAGGACATAGATTTTAACAAAGTAGGAAAAATGACATTTTAAGTCTTGATGTAGAAAACCAACTACTGCAAATAGTGCCAATGATAAATAACCAGCATGGCAGGGAAGAATGACAGAGTATGAGGAATTCTTCTTCATATTCTTCATTGGAACATTCCTTACGCTTGAGCTATTATATTGGTCAGTTTTATTTCTTTCTGAATAAATACAGCAAACAAATCAAATTGCTGCCAAGTGATGCTAAAATTATTGTTAACTTTCTTTGAGGAACAGGAAAATTGTAAAATAACTTTCAGAATAATGTGTGACAACCACTGATGAATAACTATTTTCAGTGCCCGGTACTCTATTCATCATTGTCCAGATCTTTGTACTTAACCTACTGAGACCTGTGAAGAAGAGCACAACATTTCATGCCTTGATTCTGTTGTGGCTATAAAATGCAGCTTGCAGCTCAGCAGATATCCCACTGAAACTGAGGTCTGTCTGAAGAATTTGTAGGTTCAATGTTGTGGTCAGTTCATCTGCTCAAGCTTCCTAACACCACAACCAGGAGAGCAGGTACAATGCAGAACCAGCCTACTCTCAAGGGCTGTCAGGTGCTGCTTCCCTGTACATCCAAGAGAAGGAAATGCACTCAGTGATTCATGTAGGTGGTGAGTAGTTTGAAAGGGGTCTAAGTCTTCCTAGTTAGTTAGGTGCCTGTGGGGCAGCATCTGAATATCAGTACTAAGGCCAGTGTAGACTTAAAAGAAGATGGATACGTAAACACCTTTGTCCTGGTTTGAGTTAGAACAGAAAAAATTCTGTTTAGTGATTTTACTTTTTAAGTTTTCACAGACAGTGTCTGCTTCTAGCAGTGATAATGCTTAATGTTTAGAGATATTACCAAGGCTTGATGTGCAGACCAAGGCCACTGCTGGATCCATATGGGGGGTACAGAATGTAAAAGCCTGTACCTGCAGGGAGGAGTGGACAGGGCAGGTGACCCTAAACTGTTCAGTGAGGTATTCCAGCCCATATACATCATGTTCAGTATAAAGCTGAGGGATCACAAGGAACAAGTGTCTTCTTCAATGGTCATCATCCAAAGAGGATTCTGTCTGTTCTGCCTTTGATCCCGATCTGTGTGTTCCTGAATCCAGTTCCCATCTGCTGCTGAGTCCAGTCTGGGATTTCCCCATTGCCTGCTCCACAGCATCAGTGGTGACAGTGATGTAATTGACATCAGGGGAGAAGGGTTCAATACTGGGTGTGTATATATTTGTGTATATCCTATTTTATTATTTTCATTAAAGCTGCTCTAGGTTTCTTTTCTAATCAATGTCTCTCTCCCTTATTCCTTTCTCTTCCTCTTTGGGAGGAGAGAGCTTAAGAAAAAGCATCTGCTGTAGGTCTAGTGGATGGTCCTGACCCTAAATTTTGACAGCCTTTAAGAGTCTAGACCTAATAAGCTCTATTTTGTAAAAGGGCAGGTAAGGTCCTCTCAGGAATATTATGTGGTGGCAGTACTTTAAAAAACACTCATTTGTTGTTTTGTTTTTTTTTCAGGCTCCTGCCTGAAATATGAAAGGTCTGATTAAAAAAAAAAAAAAAAATTCAAAATACAGGTAAGTTGCATGAGCTGTATGGATAAGTACTTTCCAAATGATCATCTGTGATTTTTATTTCAGTGCCTAAAAATTTGTAGCCCTAGCCTGCAAGCATGCTACCAACATAACAGTGGCCACTCCAGACCTAGAAAATGGGCTGTTTTCTACCCCCAGCATCATATTATCCCACTGAGGCTAGTCAGGATGTAGGTCTTAGGCCAGCATGCATAACGTGTGATGCTAATTCCTCTGTTTCCAAAGACAATCTGTTCTTAGAATGGCAGTTAAGTTTGAAATATTTTAGAATGGATAAATTAAAACTAAAACCAAACCAAACCAAACAAGAAAAGGAAAAGTTTTGCCTTTTTTTTCCACCTCTGCTTTACATTTTTGCCAATATTAGAAACAAACAAAAAAAACCCCTCACACTCAACATATCAACATATCAAACAATGTGGAATTGGAACAACCTTTTGTGCCTATGAAAGGTGTATCAGGCTGAATGATGGGATGATCATACACAGAAAGACTTGGGAAGTGAAGTTTAATTTTGGCAGCATTTAAAATGTATGTATTTGGCAGCATCTACAGCCAATACGTACTACATAGGTGGCAGAAGACAAAATCCAAGATAAGTTACTCCCTTTTTCTGGAACTCAGGCATGTTTTATTGCATGAAAGTTAATTCACTCTAAATAAATTTCTTTGCTTTTTATTCACTCCTTCATCCTTTCAAAGAAAATGCATTGAAGAAGCATAGAAGTATTGTGAAGAAGATCTGTTCAGCTGTTACCCGAGTCCTAGCACAAGGTTTGCAATAATCTACATCAGCAGCAATCTTCAGTTATCTGCCAGCAGACTCTTAGAATCAATGATCTGTAACTGCTCTCAGATTTACTCTTTCCTCCATCTCTCAGAGGCCCCTGCAATGAAGAAAGGAGAGTTGATAGGACTACATCCAAAATAAGAAGTCACTGCTTTACTCTTGAGAAGTGGAAGGAGCAAGGTAATAATATCTTTTCTCTTCTTTGATTTTTTTTTTTTTTTGTCACAAGACAATATTGACATGGTTTGGTTCTGGCTTTGATCCAGTAAAGAAATAACCATATACAGAAATATAAATATGTACTGATATGATGTGAAGGTTTCAAAATTTTCTGGCTTTTGTATTGCAGTAAATACGCTGTGGTGGTTTGTGGATTAAATAAATGCTCATGGAAAAGGTGGGGAGCAAACAAAAAAAGAAAGTGCCACACCTAACAAAGCAGCCATCTGTTCTTCTGACACTAATAATAATAATAATAAAAAAGTCTATTTTGAGTCATTTGCATGGCTTGGACGTTGTTCCTTCTTAGTGTGCATATACAGTACATTTAAGCTCACATCAGAGACCCTCCTGGTTGGCATTGGCTAAAGACTCTGTGAATATGCTCAAGATATGGGCTCCAAGAGTAAAAAAAAAAAAAAACAAGCTGCTAAAAACAAAATGTTAACACTTTTGTAAATCTGCCAAGTTTTTCAATATAACTGCCAACAGTTTGATGTTCAGAGGAACTCAGCAGAATTGCTAACATGCATGCTGCATAAATGGCTATTCATTAGAAAGATGCTGTAGTTTATATGTGACTGCTTTCTTTGGCTGGCTAATATATCAAGTATGGTAGTTGTTTTGTACTGTGAAAAACTTTCTCCATTACCATAGTAACCTCTTGCATGTTGGCGGAAGCTGATGTCATTCATGGTATTATTCATTCTTAGTGAATTGGTCCTCAAAGTGCTAACAAGTTCCAGGGAGATAAAGAGCACTAAGTATACATTCTGGTTAAACATGATTTAACCATTTCACCTCACCAGGTCCCTGGAGATGTGTAGGTACATGTACTTGATATATGCACGTATATGTATTTAGCTTCCTTAGTATAGCTGAGGAAAAGATTAGAATGTCGTATTTGTCTAGCATAATTCTGTCTGTAACTCCCTTCTCATCCTCTGATATCTCAGCATTACAGTTAAGCTTATTTAAGAAAAAATAATTTAGTCATTTTTTTCTATATATGTATTCACCCAAAGTCACTTCATTCTTCATCATTACTAATAATTAGCATTGTAAAATAAACTGTTCTATTTCAGGAATCCAAAGTTTGGGTAGGATTTTCATTGTACATATTCCACAGGTATTCTGTTATTCAAGTGGTAGCAAAAAATTGGGTGTTTGCTTTTGATTGGGGTGGAAACAGCATCAAACTGTAGAAGGAGGCAAATCTTACCTGGAGTTACATATAACTGAGAAATCTTCCAGAATTCCTTTGTCTATGAACTTCATATCTCATACACAGTAGTGTGTGGTGGCAAAAGACTCTTAATCAGTTCCAGGTCAAAGACAGGGAGACAGCACATGATACTGAAACTTTCCTTTCCCTCTTGATACCTATGTACACACAAATATAGGGAGAATGTGAATGAACATCTGTGTCAAAGCTTGAAGGGGCAGAGAAGAAAAGTCAAGCTTCCCTTGCCACACTGAGTGCAGCTGTATGACTGTAAGAGGAGACATGGAAATGAACCTGCCAGAGTTTGGTTCCACTGGATTTGTTGAAAACCCCTCCAGCATAGCCTTTCTGGAAGATGTATAAATTTTGCTGCATTTTTCTCTTTAGGTCTGTATAAAATTTGCTGTTATTTCACCTTTATGGATAAATTTGCTGCTATTAACCTCTAGCCAGACTTAAAAGAAGCAGATATTTTAGTCGATCCTATCCAGACAGCATAATATGATGTCACTGATGGACACAGCCTACAAACCAAGGTGTTCTAAATTAGCCCTTTGTGTAAAATTAGAACTAGACAGCTTAGTCCTCTTGAAAGATGAGAGTCTTGTTTTCTCCTTGTGTTTGAGGTTACATTTAAACTGTGGGACTGTGATACTCCACAACTCATTCTAATAGATCACAATGATAAACGGATTAAGGCTGTTGACCAAGACATAGTTCCTCCACACTTTTGACAGAGACTTTTAAAATTCCTACCTAAACACATAGATTTATTTTCTAGTTTATTTACCAACAGAAGTGTCTGAATATAAACACCTGAACTTGTCATTTACCACGTATTTTTTAATTCAGCTAATATCTTGCTATTTTATCATAACTAGTTTCAATCCTACTGCCATTTGTGCAAGCTGGTATTAAAAAGAGTAGTGTTATACTGGAGTGCTAAGAGTAACACGGACTACTTCTGACTCAGGTTTTTTCAAAGTAGCTAAGCAACTTCTATATTCTTCATCCCTTGTTTCACAGTCTGATCTTTTTTTAAGAAACCTGTCAGTCCTGTAACACCAGCCATCAAGTCTAACAAATTTCCTGTGATGAGATAAAGTCTTCCTGAAATAAATGTGAGATTTCTGGACGGCATAGTCTGACATTTAAAATATTTGTTTCTCACCTGTTGCAACATGACTCTTTCACCTGTTTTGTTCTCTGATTTTTATGCCATATACTTCTGCTCCGAGGCTACATCCTTCATCTGAAGTGGAGAACTCACCAACACAGATTCTTCAGCTAGGGTAAGTATGCCTTGTCTAAGATGGCAGGTAAAACACCAGTTTTGCTGGTGATAGCCAGAGAATTTCAGGAATCAAAACCTGCCAGGAAAATGTGCATTTCACCTTTGTTTCATCTTTTCTTAATGAATGTAAAAGTGAGTAGCAAGCCATTTATTTTGAAAGATGCTTTCAAATAATGCTAAACCCCAGTATTCATCAGAGATTACGACAAATTTATCTTTCATATTTGAACAAAAATAGGGTTAGCTTTCTATTTTAAAAAAAAAAAAGTTTTCTTTCCCTAAACAAAATTGACCCTTCGGATGACTCTTTTGGCTAAATGATTACTGGCATTAGAGAATCACTCGCTCTGTTTAGACTAGGTGTACCTAAATGCCTTCCTAAGGTTATTGCATGAGTAGATTAGTCTAAGAAGTTTCTACAAGAAACACCTCCATTCCCAGTCCTTCAGCCCAATCCAGACAATACTGGACCCAGAAGGTCACATTTTTTTTTTTAGCTGGATATACTAATCCCATTTATTCCATTCCAGTAGCTCCGTAGCATCCTACTACCAAACTGTGAGTACCCAGCAGATATTGAGCTACTGTTTAAACTAGAGGCAAAGTTTAGTCAGTCTCCTTAACTGATAATGACCCACAAACAGTGGAGACAGTGAGGCTGATTTTCCTGTGGAGTGGAGGAATATGACTGACAATGGAAGCCACTGTGCTCAAGAGTGACTCTGTAGGACATGGGTTGTTTGTAGAAGGAGGGATTGGCAGGGTTGATGCTGTGGCACTGAATAATTAGGTCCTCATCTGTTCATCCAACATGATAAGACTACCTTCATAGGTTACATAGAGATATGAGGCCTAAGGTTACATAGAGGTAAAAGACAGCTACTCATCATCACCTTCTCTGTAGATATCTTCAAGAATAAAACTCTCCATTTCTTTCTTCTCCTCCCCTCTGTCCTCCTCCTTTACTTAGATTATGCACAAGGTGTCAAGATTCTCTGAAATACTTAACAGCTACATCTCATACATCTCTTGACAAGACCACCATGATTTTTCTCTCCTTTTAGTTTTGTTTCATATACCCTGATCCCGTTTTCTCCAGCTGGTCCACTCAGATATATCTACCTTAAAACAGTCATTGAAAGTGGCTTTGGGGAGTCTGTGCTAGAGTACTTGGGGCACAGCAGCGATGTGATTCACCTGGACCACATAAGGGCATTGTAAGTGTTATGTATTTTTGACATTTGCCTCATAGTTTTCCAACAGCATGGCTCAGAAAAAGCCTCAAACTAAGCAATATAAACATCTGAACAATGTGACCTCCAGAGTGCTGCCACATGTCATGCAGCGGGAGAGCATGGGTAGAGCAGATGATTTTGGATAGATTGCTTTGCTGAGTAAGCTGCTTGATTAGGGCTTATGTTTGTAACACAGTATGGTATTTTCATTGCAAAATAATACATTAGTAATAAAATGGAAACTTTTGTGGCAAGAGAGATCAGAGGTAGATTTCTATAAATTAGGATCATGACTTTTTGTCTGAAAGCATTTATAACTTGTATTAACCCGATGAAAAGATATAAGAAAAGGAATACCATGAAACCACTTTTAAAGATTCAGCATTTCTGAGAGGACTAGGAAATCAAAAGTCCATCCCACAGACTCTTTGAGACACTAGAAACATTCCCCTTTCTCACCAGGACATAAATAAAACCTTTGGAAAGAGTGGGAGCTGTGAAGTAAATGATTAGCTGGCTGACCCTTGGAGAACAAGAAGTAGATAGGACATTTGCTTGGTGTGTCAGAAACACATATTCAGATTGTGAGTCTGTCTTATTTAGGCTAGGGGTTAATCCTCATTAGAGTAGTGAGGAATAGATCCTCTCATTTTAACCAGCTACACTGTCCATTTAGCAACTCAGGTAGGATAAGGATGTGCACATTATTATTTACTACAGTTCACTGATTGCATTGTTTCACACCCTTCTCTTGAGAAACCCTTTCCTGACAAAATGTCGTTTTGCGCTGGCAGATTAAGGAATGGGCTTGGATTCCAGCGAATAAGGGGTTCCTCTAAAAATACCAGTTTCTAAAAATGGTTCAGGAAGAATTTAAAATAAATGGAGCCCCAGTGTCACTAAACCTAAATTCAGATATCCTCTGCCTTACATTGCTACAACAGTCATGAAGCTAATGTTTTTCAGCACTGAAACCAAATAATTTTCTGCCCCTTAACCCAGTATGTAAGTCACTCACATAAGGATGAAAATGGTACAAATCTATAGAGCAATTTATGAAATTATTATTTTGGGCACAAGTCTGTAGAATACCTGAATCTAACTTTTCTGAATGATTACTCCAGCTAGGGTAACATAATTCCCTCTGTAGAGGCTGATGGCATCTGAGTATTTAAAACGCAGCTATAATCAAGCAGCTGAAGCTTTTGATAACCCAATCCTCGAATAACACATCAGCAATTAGTAGTTTCACTGTTGTGATAGACCCTTACAGAATCATAAATTCAGATCAGTGCTATTCAAAAGTTAGTAGCTGTTCCACTATTTCCAATCTTCTCCATCTCCAAACTAATTGTCAAGATATGTGGCATGTTAAAATACCATGGACCATGATTAATGCAAATCCATGAATAGAAATCAATGGTTTTGTCAATTTAGCCAAGCTTAGCATGAGATCCACTCTTCAGAGTGGATCTAAATACACAGAAAATCCATAGTACATAAGTAGCGTGGTTTTGTGCTGTGGATTCAAAGTCAACCTTTGAATATGGCATGAGATAAATTTTGACACTTTTCAATTTGCCTTGCTTATGTCAGTATTAAAATTATTTACCCCATAATGTAATTAGTTCACTGTCAGAATAGGAAATGATATATGAATCTCCAGGTTAGGATATAGAAATTTTAAAAGAAAACCAAGCATTGTTTGATGAATTTTGCTAATAGATCTGGAGAAAGAAAGCAATCTGATCATACCATTATTTTATCTGAAAAAAAAAACCCACAAATAAACAGGCTGAGTATAATTTGAAGTGACAGACACAAAAATACTGTGTAATTCATACACACTTGAATGGATACAAAATTTTTCTCCTTGACTAACTTTCATATTGTTTCATTAACCTTGGTGGAAAACTTCAGCAAAGAGTAGAAGCAAGTCAGGATGCTGTGGATTGGTTATTTATGAGTAAAGATGTTTTCCATTCTGAAAATATCTCCTCTCTGTTCCCTTTTCTCTTTGCCTATTCCCTTTTCTCTTTGCCTGATGTTTTCTGTGATACTGCATGACCTCTCCTTTAAAAACAATGCAGGTATTTGACAGCAAGCAATAGAGTGAAATCCTTTGATCTGTACATTCTAGGTCACTTTCTTCTCTTCACTTATTTCATATTTTTGCATGACCTACCATGTTCATAGCCACAGTAGATTTACTTATCTGACAATATATATTTCTCGACATACTCTGTCCATTTGTGTCTATGCAGAAAAAGAGGAATGTCTCCATAGTCTGAGAATTATGATTAAAAATATGTCCTTTCCCTTCCCTTGACTCAAATGTTCTCTCACCCAGCTTCCCTGCTTTTCCTTTCTGAGATCACTACAGCTCTGGCTGTCTAGAAACCTTTCACTGTCCTCACTTCACCCCATGCAATTTGCATGAACAAAGTGTCTCCCAGCTTTCAGGCAATGATTCACACCTCCTACCTAAGCTTTTAGCTGTCAAACTACAGAAGTTTTTCTTCCACAGATTACTAGTCCATTAAAAAGCAGCCAACACATCTACATAGCATTTGTTGTAGCTGTGTGGGACAAGAAGAGACTGTTATGCCCATATCTCTCCAAGGTACGTGTCCAAAGTTACATTTCTGAAGAGAAATATTAAGACTAAAAGAAATACTCAAGTTGAATATATCCTGAGGGAAGTGTAGGGCTAGAATCATCTTTAGTTTGAATTGATCCGGAGAAAATATTACTCAGTTAAGAAAAGGGGAAGAAGTGAAAGTGAATCCACTTGAACACAGGAGGACAGCCTCAAAACAACCACAAAGGTTCAGTTCCTTTTCTCATCAAACAGAAACTTCTTAGCTGCAAAGAAGAATGCTGTTCATATTCATGCTATTCCAATGGCATGCTTGGCATTTTACTAAAGCTCATACCATGGGAATTTCCATGTCTTCTTATGGCTGCTCTCTAACCTTTGACTTGTAAAAATACTTGGTGGACCTGCACCAGAATTTCCCACTAATAGTAGGTTACAGATTGACAACAACTCCACATTATTTCAAATTCCCTCTGATTCAGAATTTGATCCCCTGAAGCAAGGAGCAAGGATTTGTTTGCAAGTTAGCATCAAATATGATAGCAATTTAGATTCATAACTATCAATAAAAGAATGATGAATGAATGAATTGAAATAGCATTCTTAGAAGACGGCACACAGATTGGAAATGATACTTAAGTCACATTCTACTCCTACTGAAGTTTGAATAGATGCAGTTAACACCAGTGGGCGATCTTAGCTTTTAAGACAAAGGTCTCACCTGAAGTTAATATTTTTGTTCCAAAGTCAGACCACATTATTTCTACAGTGAACATTACTAACTTCAAATATCTAAGGTCGAGATTTTTTTTTTGCCTTCTAATTTTTTCTAACAGCTGAGTTGTTCTTGTTTCTATGTCATCAGAATAATCAAAACTAAAAAACTGGGTGCTTTATATGCATTTGATATAATGCTAAACTGCCTTTTTAGGTCTTCTAATAGAGGAAGAATCAGCTTTAGAAACAGAAACAATATTGCTATTTTAATGAAATACTTCCAGTTTAGTGGAATAATTCAGTATTTTGTTAACTGTTGGAATGATATTTTAATATGGACTGCCTACTGGGTGATGGTATACAGTGCTGTGTCCTGCAAAGACACCAGAGCTAGCTTGTGTGCAGGAACCAGCAGAGACCCAACACTTCTGCTGAGACTACACTGTCATGCAGGTGTACACTGCATCTGCTGTCAGTGCTAACGTGTTGAGAGCTAGGCATGTGTTTCACTGATGTTTGGGGCTAAAGAATCTGGTGCAGGAGGAATGATTGGAGACACCGGGGGAATAAGAAGACCTTGGCTTAACCACAGAATGGTTTGGGTTGGAAGGGACCTTTCAAGGTCATCTAGTCCAACCCCCCTGCAGGAAGCAGGGACATCTGC
>JANHFX010021287.1:3933-71521 GCA_027560015.1 Chloroceryle amazona | reverse complement strand
CCTCTCCTCTCCTCTCCTCTCCTCTCCTCTCCTCTCCTCTCCTCTCCTCTCCTCTCCTCTCCTCTCCTCTCCTCTTGTGTGGAATATTTTCACTCACACAGGGTCAGCTAGAAAATTAGATAAATAGTGCGACTGGCTTCTAAAACATTTCTTCACAGACATGCATTTCAAATATATGAAACATTGCTCACTTGCCAAATATGCTGATTTCATGGATATGTATCATGATGTGGAAGTTAGCTTATATATGCAAGTATGAGTTATCATTCTGTGCTTGACAACACCTCCTTGGTGCTTGCTTACATAAAGTAGAAGCAAACAGAAATAAGAAAGACTTGCAATATCTTTTCAAAATGCGAATACTGATTTGACTATTCCAAAAACAATTTTTGTTTCAGTTGGAATATAATATTTGTACAGACATTGTTAATTCATGCAAATCTCCAAGGAATATAGATATTTTTGTGTGAACAACTGTATTTATTCTGTAAATGTCCACCCTGTTGTCCTAGTAAAATAGAAGGCATGGAGAAAATAGGAGAATGTTTTCAATTCATTGACTTCCTTGAATTTGAAGAACTACACAATCATTTTAACAGAATTGGAGGAGCAGAAAGGAGACCTAACAGGAACACTCAAAGAACAAAACAAATTTTCTGTCAAGATAAAACATTTGACACTTAAAATGTGTTCAATTACATGACGTGAAAAAATAATGTCTGAATAAATATGCTTTACATTTCAGGTGGCAGTTTTCAAAATTACTGTGTCCGAAGTACTGCAAGGCATAAATTTAAATTTAGAGGAGTTCACTGTAACCTTCACAATTAGAACAATGAAAATGAATAGTGTTTTTTCCTCATGGTGTTTTTTGATTCTGTGCTGTTCTTCATTTTCTTTTGTCTTTTTAACATCACAAAGAAGCAAATGTATCTATCTTGTTTATTTCTCCCTTTGTCAAGCTGCCCATTAATCACATGAAATGCTTCACAGACCTCATTCCACAGACTGCAAAACATAGAGTCAGATGCTCTCTGGTATTTACACTATAGGTGTGTTCACTGTAGCTTTCAGGAGAAGGAACTGAGAGGACAGACAGGGAGCCAGGACCAATGATGAATTAAAACATTATAGTTGCAAAGAATTCTAAAACATAGAGCTTCTTTTTACTTTGGACTTTGTTTTTCAGGTTATCTACTTTTCCTCTGACATTTTTGTTCCCCATGTGGAGTATAGGTCACACAGTTATGGAGAACTAGTGCATAACTCAGGCTTGCATAGGTTGAAGGACTATATGGACTATATATTGGACTCAGTGACATACCTGATGTCATGGTCTCCAACTGAAAAAAAGAGTTTTATACATTTATGTTAAAGATGCACATAACAACTCTTTCTACACAGAACTTTAAAAATCCTATAGCCAGGATGAGTGTGCCATCTTAATGGGCTGCCTGTTTAAATAAAGGTTGTTAAGAGCTCTGCTCCCCATACATGACCAACCCTTCGGGCCTATTCCTAAAGACCAATACAAAGATGTGAGCCTTGTGATGTTACCTTACTAAAGAGCTGAACGTTACCTTATTAAAGAACTCCTCGATGTTAACTTATTAAAGAACTCTTTTCCCAAAACACAAAGTTCTTCAAATATTGGAACAGAACTGAAACTTGGTATGTTTGCCAGCTAGGAAACTAACGATACACAGAATATGAATTGTTCATGAAATAAAGATGAAATGATATTGTCACTTCATCCAGTGGGGAAATAATTTTTGAACTTATGACAATACCCATGTACCAAAGAAGACAACATTCCAACTCTATCTCTTAAAGAACCAGAAGCATAGGCAAATATAAGGGGTCTGGTGGTTTCCTTACTAAGTCTAATATACCTGCCATAACACAGTTTCATGTCTCAAAACACTGAGAAACACAAGGCAGGAATTGACACAATTGCCTCCTTATAGTATTCTTAATCCTGAAACCTCTTTTAAAATCAGGTGGACAACCTACATAGTAATCCCAGGTAGAAGATATTAGAGTAACATATTTCTCAATTTCTATCACTTGGGAGATGAAACTCAATTTCAATTTCCTTTTTATCTGAGAGAATTAAAACTTTCATCTCCTACTCCTATTAAACTGTAAGTTATAGATTAAACTCTCAGTCTGTTTTGGGAAAAACTGTTCCACTTTAATATTAATTAAATATTCACTGGGACAGAAAAAGAAGAGCTTTGATCTATACAACCTTGATTTAAAAAGGGGAAAACACATTTTTTTTTTATACATATTAATGACACTTTAAGTATTATGATTTAAATACTCACTAGACCAGCACTTGAGAGGAAGGTTTCCCCCATGACAGGTAATAGGCTTGACCATTTGGGTAGAATTTCATGATGTCTCTTACTCTTTCATTCTCTGAAACAAATGTATTTTTAATTATTTCATGCAAAACACAATAATTTGAAGGAGGGAGCTGAAGATTCCCACTCCTATACATAACAGTCAGCTGGTTAGCTTATTCCTCTGGAAGAGCAGATTGACAGAATTGAAACCCCTCCAGCAAAATGGAAAGTGGGCCTAGATTTCTAAGCTTTGAGTAAAAAAATCTAGAACACCATTATGTTTTCTTGCTTTGACTTTTTGACTTAAGAATACTGAGAACCCCTATCACACAAGAAATTCAAAATTGTGTTGCCTGAACTGTGTGCAGCTTTTTTGTGTTTGAGTATCAATTTACCTAGGTATTGCTAGAAGGAGGCATTTAGTCCTTATTGAACTTGGAGTCACAGAGACAAAATGTCCATCCACTTAGCTTTGTGGTGCTATTAGTAGATAATTAACAATACCAGAGCTGAACAGTTTAAAGCTTAATTAGCTGTAATGTTGTAAGGAGTACGGAAGTATCCCTTAAGGTCTGCATAACTTAACATGCAGGAAAACTGATGTTGATGTACTCAGAATGGCATTAGAGTTAGTGAATAGCTGGAGACTGAATCCATATTTTGGAATGAATTTGAATATTAGGTCTCTGTATCCTTTAGGGAACACTGAAATATTTTCTTGCACTTTGGTGAATACTAACCTGGTATAAATTCAATCAAGTCGGTCATTTGCCTACAGAACCACACCAACACTAATACCACCATATCTCTTGTGTTGCTGAACCACCTATTTCTTCATTTTCCTCCTCATCAGCTCAGGATACAGGAAAGCAGTAGTCTAGCCATATAGTCAGGGACTAATTCTTTTTTCTTACTATTCAGGTGTAGTAGAACTCTGGAGCTACCCATACAGTTACAAGTTAAATGACCTTGGGATCGTTTCCAGTTACTAAGGACCATTAGATTCTTCAGTCCTTCCATGCTAATTCTCAAATTATGCCTCCACTTTTTGAGAGAATACTATCTGGAATAGATCCTAAGTCTGAAATGTGTCTTTTTAGCAAAGTAGATGACTTAAGATCCAGGGCCTGAAGAAGTTTTGTAGAACTGACTAATTTACTTGTAACCATGTAATCATGTATTCCATAGTCCTGGCAAAGCACCTGTCACATATAATGCCTTCAAAATTTGTGATAATAATATAGAATAATTTATTAATACTTTTAAACCCTGTCAAAACTTCAGTATAATACTGAGATACTTAGACATCTGTATCAGTTTATACACAAATTGTATTTTCACTAGAAGCACTCACAATAATGTACTAAAAAACAATTAAAAATAAATTGACTTTGAGCAGAATATAGCGTTAATAAATATGTACATTTGTCTACAAATCATTCTAGATCCATATCACCAAAATTATAACTTCAGTTACATCCCAACACATGTTAAAAAGTCAGCTTTGCCTCTTTTGTCTTTATTAATTGTAAAAAGTAAGGCTAAGATAGTTCAACAAATAAAAGACCTTACAGAATAACTTGTGAAATGGTAATAATAAAAAACCCTTAAAAATATATTAATATACACATGATGATCAACAGACATCCATACAAGTGCCTTGGAAATATGTTACAATCACTATTCTATATATAATTTTATCTTTCATGGATTACACTCTCTTCTCTGATTTTTTTTTTTTTAAGAAAGAATATTAAGTTCATTTCACTTTTTCTTATATCTCCAGTGGAACTTATTCTATTCTGTTAGTTATCAAAGTGTCCAGTCTTCTGCTTATTCAGGTAATTATAGCTTCTATCATGATATTTCTGAACTTGTAATAATTTAGTCTTACATTACCCTTTGGAGTAGGTATTAGTAACTCATCATTTGTATGAGGTGCTGAAGTCCTTGGAATAAAATTAAATACTGGAAGTTTGAAGAGAAACATGTTGGTTACTTCTGTATGGGGTGAATATATGCAATATCTTCTGTTGTTGCTTAAAAAAAAACAAGAAACCTCAAACAACAACATAAAAGCCACCTTGGCTTTCTTCTTGTTCTGGATTATGTTTTTGTTTCTTGTCATGGTTTAGGGTCAGGCTGGCCCCTTAGACCAATAACAGATGCTCTCTGTTAACCCCTCTCCCTCCACAAAGGGGAAGAGAAAGGGAATAAGGGAGAGAGATTTAACAACTAGAAAAGTAAACTAGAACAGCTTACATGAAAATGAAAATAATAATAAAAATGGAATATATACAAATATATACAAAACCAGTATTGAATGCAATCCCCCTGATGGTAATTACATCACCATCACCACTGATGCTGTGGAGCAGACACCAGGGGAGTCCCAGACTGGGCCTTGCAGGAAACAGGAGCTGTGTTCAGGAGCTGGATTCTGGTACAGGGTTCAAGAACACATACAGATTGGGATTGAAGGCAGAATGGACAGAGTTCTCCTTGGATGCTCTGAAGAAGGAACTGAAAGAGGACCTGAGCCAAGCCAAGCAACGCTGGCAAAGCAGTCTAAGAGGGGAGAAGGCTTTGGTTTTGATTACTTGCAGTAAAAAGGTGATTATCTTTCATACTCCACAACATGGAATGTAGTAAGTAAACACATTGTTGTAATGGCATGTAGCATAATTAAGTACAAACTAAAATATCATGAAGTGCTTCAAAATACGTAAGAAGCTTTTCAGCTGCAGTGGGATTCATTTTGATCCAAGTTTTATAATTTATCTTTAATATGTAGTCTAAGTTCACTTTCTCTCTATAGTTTATCCTGATTCTGTCTGACATCTCACTTGGGAAGGGAGAAATCATTATTGACAATAAGCTTAAATTAGGTACTATCTGTTGGATGACCAATGTTAAATGAGATTCATCTCTTCGTCAGTCTGTAACAGTTCAGCAAGGAACAGGCAAGAGAAAAGCACCAATTTGGTCCTTCTAATTAAACAACACATTTCCATATATAAATATCTTCCACTTGTCTAACAATAATAAGACTTAAAAAAAACCCAAACAACCTAAAAAACAACAAAAAAACCCCAATCCTGTGACACCTATTGAAAGAGCAGATGAATGGGATTTTCAGGATCAAAATTTAAGTGTTCAAATCCTTTTTTTTTCTTTCTGGTTCTGGTAATGAGTTTTTTAATCCCTTACTGAATTCCACCCACTCCCTTAAAACATATTATCATTTGAAGCTATTGTGCATTAGTTTCAAAGTAACTTAAATCCCATTATTTTCCTTTGAACATTAGTTTCTGATCAGAGTTCATAGGACAGTTTTATAACATAGGAATGTCTAAGTGCTTCCAATTTACTTTCATGTTTTAATGCATTTCAAAATTTTCCAGCACTAACATATTAAAGAGAAATTGAACACAGAAGGACAGAAAGGGAAAAAAAATGAAACTTGTCAAGCAACAGCAGAATCTTTTATGCTGAAAAGTTCAAGTATATTTACAAAAGTGATTTTGCTTCTGTGTCCATTTCTTCCCTACTGTCAGACTCGCAATTTGGCTTCATATGTGCCAATTCATATGTGCCATTGTCACATATGTGCCATTCAGCACAGAAAGTCTAACAGAGGCAGGACAATAAAAAGGGGAAAGAAAATGAGTCAAGAAATTTCAAGGAAGATGGTTTCTTTTATATTTTGGACAAGTTTAAAACATATTTTTTATACTAGGTGATGGGTAGAGGTCCATTTTCTGCAAATGGCCATGTCCTTTTAATAGCAGAAACTCATTGAAAAAAATGCACATCTCAGTCTACTGTGATATTTTCAGCTAGCTAATAAATAATTTCTGCTCTTTCACAAAAGGAACATACTGCAACAAAAATCTTCAAATACTGTTTCACAGATACTGCACATAGATTTTACTTGTCTTGCTTCATTGAGTTTCATACAAAATTAGCAATTTTTCTTTGGTATAATGGAAGTTCTTAAGCATGGAATAATAAATTCTATACTACTTTCATGTAACTATAGGGCAACACAGGGAAGATGTGTTTTGGGCTTTTTTTTAACTTTGCACTAGAATAACAGGACTTCCTCTCTTAATTCAGTTGACTATGCAAAGGTGTCTATTAGCAGCTGAGGTACTTACAGTATCCAAGACATCTGTAATTGACAGATATGCCATGTGACCTAAATGAGATCTGTGCTTTTCTGAAGCACTGGTTCATCAAGGTTTAGGGTCAGGGTGGCCCCTTAGACCTGTAACAGACACTGTTGTTAACCCTCCTCCCTCCCCAAAGGGGAAGAGAAAGGGAGTAAGGGAGAGAGACTTAGCAGTTAGAAAAGGAAACTAGCACAGCTTTAATGAAAATGAAAATAATAATAATAAAAATGGAATATATAAACATATATACAAAACCAGTATCGAACCCAACCCCCTGATGGAAGTTACATCACTGTCACCACTGTTGTTGTGGAGCAGGCACAGAGAGAGTCTCAGAGTGGGCCCGACAGCAGATGGGAGCTGTGTTCAGGATCCAGATTCTGGTACTGGATTCAGGAACACGCTGATTGGGGTTGAAGGCAGAACGGACAGAGTTCTCCTTGGATGCTCCGAGGAAGGAACTGAAAGAGGACCTGAGCCAAGCCAAGAAAAGCTGGCAAAGCTTCTGCAAGAGGGGAGAAGAGCCAGGGAGTCCCCACATCTCTCCACTTTATACCGAATATGACATATATAAGATGGAATACCTCATTGGTCAGTTTAGGGTCACCTGCCCTCTGTCTGCTCCTCCCTGCAGGTGCAGCCTTTCACTTTTCTGCACCCCCAGTGTGGTACACAAGATCCAGCAGTGGCCTTGCTCACTCACCGATCCTTGGTTGTAACTCTAAACATGGGTGTTATCACTGCTAGAAGCAGACACTGTCTGTGAAGACAGGCTACTAGCTTCGGAAAGTGCAGGTAGTTAGAAGAACCAAGTTGAAAAGTAAAATCACTGAACAGAATTAGTTCTGTTCTCACTCAAACCAGGACATGGTTGTAAAACACATGAGATACCCTAAGTTATCTTATGTTAGGCAACTAAGTTTAGGCAAATAAATCCTCATTTTCAGCTTCACATATATGCATGCTGGGAAGTGAAAATCTCAGTGGCTTTAATTAATTCAA
The DNA here is from genome assembly GCA_027560015.1 of Chloroceryle amazona. NCBI lineage: Eukaryota > Metazoa > Chordata > Aves > Coraciiformes > Cerylidae > Chloroceryle > Chloroceryle amazona. Next base: position 63,993 of record JANHFX010021287.1, on the reverse strand, counting down.
TTACCTCTTAGGAGTGATTAAAAAACTGGAGATCTCTCAAGGACTGTTAAAATCATGTTTGGCTTCCAGTGTAGGCAAGAAGCAAATATAAAAAGATCAAGGGGAAGGACATGACAGTGATAAATGCCAATTGTTAACAAAGTCTTGTAAGTCTTGGAAACGTGATTGAGTTTCTAACTCAACTGACCTACCAGAAAATATAATAAAAAAAAAACAAGTAAGATAGAAAGGTATACCCAAATCAATTCTGTCATTGCATTTATATTTCTCAGCCCCACTATACTGCTTGTTAAATGTCTAGGACAACAGATCCACCTCATCTTGGCTGGCCATGAAGAAGTCTCTTTAAAAGATGTTAAAGTTGTAGCTCCTCAGATGTACATGTTTGAACACACCTTCTGTTAGATCCCGATAAAAAAAAAGGCAATTAAATTCTAGCTTGTTCTTAAAATACTACTCATTAGATAAAAGAACACTAAGGACTGAGACTAAACAATCTTATACACATGAAAACCTGTTTATGATCTTTACCACTTTATATCAAGGCCCTATAGTCTCTTCTCTTGTAAAGTGTATCAAAGTGCAGCTTTTTTTTTTCTGTCAAATAAGAAATCTGTTGATACCTAAAACTTGCCTTCAAAAGAAAGCAAGCAAACAAACATAAAACTGATAAAGCCACACAGCTTGGTTTTTAATGAAGACAATTCATTAATCATATCAGTGATGTGAACCCAGTTTTTGAGGTGTTTTGCATCAGTTTTAATAAGGAAATTTTTCAGAAAAGTTATTTTATTTTGCTAATGTTGTGGAAGCATAGGCCTTATTCATTAAGAATGTAAAAAATAACAGAAAAAATAGATAAAACTAATATATGAAAACATGGTCTTGGTACGAGAGGTCACAAGCTATGTATCAGTTTTGGAGCACATATTTGTAGCAATTAAGGTCTCTGCTGGAAATATCTATCAAAATGGTTTTTTTATCACTAATCTCAAATTAAACACATCCTATCTGTCTCAGCTGTTATAAAAAGTCAGAATTTGTGATCTATTTTCTTTTAAAATTCTGGATGTCACATTTAAATCTTCCTTATTCTGAGAGATAATATAGCAAACTACATTTATAGCCCTGAGCCCAGAAACATTATTAGACTGTACATTTCTCCATATATCTCTGAACTGATGATTCAGTTTACTTCTTATACTTTCCATTATAAACATCCTATTTTAAAGGGTTTTAAACATCAGGATAAAAATCTTTACTGAGTTAAAATGTAACACTTTTTTTTATCTTGGAAATTTTGAAAGTTTTGTTAATATAAGTGGTTCTGTTTTTAAGGACAAATATTCACAGAATGAATGTAACTTAATGCTTTAGAATAGACTCTTTGGAAAAATAAACTTTATTAATTTCATCTGTATGTGATACAGTAGTGTCTCAATCATAATTTATACTGTAAGTGGAAAAACTGCTTAGAAAGTAAACACCATATAATTACACACAGTAATAATATGAAGGACTGAAATATCTAAGATACTCAGTAAAAGTAAAACAAGCAGAGGCTTCTAGACACAAAATTAAATTAGTAAGACTAAGAAGAGAACAGTAAAAAAAAACACTGAAAGAGAAAACAGGACTGTGATATTGGAGATCATTGACTACTGTTTTGGGTGGGATTCTTCTCATTTAACTGTTAGCATATTCTACATAGAGATCTACATCTCAGGTCCCTGCCTCATGAATGAAGAAAAATAGGCAATCTTACAATGTGATTTGCCCTGACTGCTTTAAACAACCAATTAAGAATAGGATGAATTACATTGTAAATGTGCCTATTTCCCTCCAGTGACCACATAAGTAACCTATACTGACTAGCATTGACACTGTAAACATCTGAATTTGAACAGATGAATTTGAATACATTCAAGGAATACAAGTGACCTCATTTCCAATGCAAGCCATAGGTCTTATTGCTTAAAACTAAACATTAGAACCTTAATCCCACAAAGCATATATTGGGTTTCTTCATGCTTTTTTTGTCTTTAGTATATATTTTTGAACACGACCTGAAGTGTCATAAGTGTGAAAGTGCCCTGTAATTTACTTAAACTAATACTGACATTAAAAATACTAAGCATTGTTTTACCACTCTCTCTGAAAAACTTGAGTAAAAATCATTCTTATGCCTAACAAATACGCTTCACATACATCAATACCAGTCCAATACCAACTTCAGATTTATTTTTATGCAGAAGCTTCATAGATGGAACATTTTCAAAGTAGATCCTTCTGTTCTGAGTAGTGACTTTATAGAGGAGACTGATTTGCACTACTGAATGTTGCTCAAGACTCTAGTCAGAAATATCCATGTTCTTAAATATCTTCTCTTGGCCAACATGAGGTAGCCCATAAGTGCATTAAAGTGATTTCTAGCTTCTCTTTAAAAATTAATGAAGAAGAAAAATAACTAAAAAATCTCAATCTTTCTACTTTAATTAAACAGGTATTTGTTGGTATTATTAGGCAAAGGTGGGTATTTAAAGGAAGCAATCATATATATATTGCCTATTACCTTTTGTGAGGAAATAGTCCATTGTAACTGGGAACAATATTTGTGTGCTACAACTGTGAAAATTTAAACAGGTGAATCCTTCTAACAGATTTCAATTTAATTATAAATTAAGATGCATAAGATGGGCATAAGTGAATAAAAAAAAAAGTGAAATAACACCTATCAACATGGTACACTTCATATACATAAACAGTTTAAGATTGATTTTTCTTTCTTTAATTTCAGAGTTAAAAATTATAGCATTCTAATAATTTCTTAGTGATCATCAGGGTTTTTTTCATGTGTAGTAATTGTTGGCCTTTGCATTTACACAAGACATATCTGAGAGACGATATATTTCTGATAATTGATGGCTGATGTCAGGAGCACTTATAGCTAGTATATTCTATTTGAAATAAGAATTGTCATGAATATAACAAAAACAATACAAAAAGTCAAGGAAAGAAAAAATTTTTTAAACTGTTAAAGAAACAGTTTTTCTACCAGTGGTTCTGTAAAACCAGCCTGTATGTGCAGCCACTTGTACTGAAAATCACTGAATGAAGCAGAAGAATTACTCAATCCCGGTGAAGCACCAATCACAGCCAATCAAAAGACTTACCTTGAAATTGATGGATTTATCAAAATTATCTAAAAAGAAAAAATAAGTTTTGGGTTTTTTTTAATTTATACATCAGAATATTTATCTTAAATTATGTATTTCCATCCTTAAAATTAAGGAGTTTGAAGTTAACAAGTCATCCTGGACCTCTGGCCAATAACAGAACTTTAAATAAAGGGTCCTAAGTCCCTTGTGTAGCTTTGCATACCTCTACCATTTCATCTGAAATAAATTTTCAAGCAAAGTATGACCTTGACATGACTTCAGGAATGATCCGAAAGGGAAAATATAGCTCAACAAACTGATAAGTGAGAAGGTGTTCAGAAATAACAAAAGAAAACAAAAAAGAAAGAAAATGGGTAGATGTTACCTCTAACTCATATAACTAAGAATGCAGTGAGACATGAATTTAATTAATATCATATTAGATTTGGCTTGTCTAGAAAGTAAAGAAAGAAGAAAACCTTTGGCCATCAAGAAAGGAAAATGACAATTAAGAAAACCAACATAGCTATGAAAAAAAAAAAAGGCAACTCTGAATAAAACATTACAATAAAGTAATTGGTTTAAGTGTATTTGAGCAGTGGAAGATACAATTATATAGAATAACTATATACAGCTGTGATGAAAAGTATATGGCAAAAGTGTAAGGTGAAAAAAATGACAGGAATTAGAAAATATTAATTATTAAGCTAGCTTATTTTGCTATTTTTATGAACTTCATGAGTTTCTTAACAGAACTTCAGTGGTGTTGACTTGAGTGGAATAAACAATGTAGTTGTTTGTAAGGTACATAGTAATAGCTAATCAGGATAATATAGTTGAAGTTATAAAAGCAATATAGTCATTGATAACACAGTCTGGGAAATTATCAAAGCAAGTCTGAACTAGTAAAGGACCACAAGGCATGCCAAAACTAGCAAGGTGAAAAGTACAATTAAGAGGAAGACTTCAATCTTTCTCCCAGAGAACAACAGAGGAGGACAAGAGCCCACTACCACACAGATGTGCACATGCAATAAGGGCTGGAGAGTTATAATGACTTCTTGCAATTCTACTGAATATGTAATAGGTTTTCTGGAAATGTAATGCATATGTATGTAATCTTTCTATAGGAATTGATTATTGCTGAACCCTAGTGTGTGTATTAGGAGGAGAGATCCCCCATGGGCTGGGCGCTGTAATAAACATACCTCCTTTATAACCTTCCACAGGTTATAGAGTTTGTTTCAGCACATAGGTGTGAAATAATATAAAGATATGAATGGTGATTTGCAATAAAGCTGAAACCTTGCTGTAAGCCTACCTACCCAAGAAAAATAAACTCTTTTAGATAGATGAGTATTAATAGAATTGAATCTTATTACCATCTGTTTATTGCTTCCAAAGATCAAGGCTTGCTTTAGAAATCTACGCAGTATTTGAACTGGAGGGCTATTGGTGACCAATGACACTTTAATTAGTTCAGGCTCTGGATCAATCTATTCTTTGCTGGTGTCTGACATCTCAGATGCATTCAATGTTATTAATCTTTATCCATTCGTTCATCTTCTCTCACTCTAAATTGTTTGGATTCCTTAATTCTCTGTATTTTCACTGCCATCTTTTGAATCACATGCATGTGAATTGCTGTGATAGATCTTCATCTGCTTGATTTGTTCTTTTCCATGACATTCAGTAAAAGTCTCTTATTAAAGTACTATTTTAAAGATTATATATGAAACACTGAATAATTTTTGTTGAGTAGAGGTTAAAATCTGGTTTTAATATTCTCTGTGACTGCCGCATTTCTGAAGGGATGCAAAGAATATTTTTCTATCAATTGGTGTATGAGTACTGAATTATCCCCTAACTTTAGGAAAGGGTCACTTTCTAAGTGATCACTAGATTAGAGGACACTTGATGCATGTAAGCACTGTTCAGTGGGAAGTTGTATATGGAAATAAAAAATGTGGAAATAATAGTTGAATTTTGTTTAGAAGAACAGCCAATACTTATTTCTGATGTCAGAATATCTATTATCTATGCTCTAAATAAAGTAAAAAATCTAATACCTATTTTAAAAGCTAGTCTTCATAAAATATTGTTAAACAAAACTACACTGAAATCCTGGAAAAACAGAGGCTTACATTGTATATAATACTCTGACATGATAAGGGCACTTTCTATTTCTTCTTAAGAATCAGGAAAATGATCAGTATTCATGACAGACAAAGAATATCATCTATGATGTTAGTTCCTATCCTCTGATACAGCACAGTATTGCCTTAATATTGCCTTAGTATTGTTCTGATATCACATTAGGGTTTTTATCACTGCTTATACTTTTTCCATCTTTTCTCTTCTATTCTAAATTATTAGGTATTCAACATACAAGAATAACAATGAAAAGATGGGAAAACTTTAATTTGTGTCAGAACCAGACAGTTCTATTAATAATGAGCCTCATTAGGCTACACTCAAGCTTTCCCCAGCTACAAAGTATTACAATACATGTCACTGAAAGAGAAAAGAAAATATTCATGACCTTATCTATTCCTTCCAGTGTGACTCTCATTCCTCAAGTTAATTTTAGAAGACATGGGAAAGAAGTCATGACATTTAAAATAAATATCAAAGTAAATTTAAAATAAATAAATAATCCATAGAGTAGTTGGGAAGGTGGGGAAAAAGACAAAACTGCAGTATAGATATACACTTCCAGTTTTCATGTCAAGGATTTTCCCAGCAAAAATCACCAGCAATTGTACTAGTATGTCATCCTCACACTGTCTGTGTCTGTATACATATACATATGTGTATTGATAATGTTATTGTAACCACTGATGCCTTACCCTGATAATGTTCAAAGCTGTGGGGAAAAACATATAAGACTTTTTTGGACTCTTTTACAATTTCTATGTCAATCTCAATAATGGCATTGTTTCCAATGCTCCACTAAAAAAATGAATAATTATTAATAGTTCTTTGTGTAAGTCATGCTTGCTACTTACCTTCATTAAAAACATAGAGAAGTAAAAAGAAAAATATCTTACACACATCTGATACATGGGAAATATTTTAAATTTTTTCTTTCATCAGAAAAACAATTAGTGGTCTAGGTTTAGAGATCAGTTTCCCTAATTGACTTTGCCTTCAGCCCACGTATTTACAGAACAAAAGGTAACATTACAATAAAGTCTGAATTTTGTTTCCTTACATACTGAATTCTTTTTCTGTCAAAGTTAACAAAATTATTTTCTTAATTATGTATTAGACTAAAGAGAATCAATTTTCACATATATTTGATGACATCAGAAATCCCACAGTAAACTGCATATAACTACTGGGAGTGTACAGTGTCTGGTGGGCCAGGACAATATACACTCTTTTCTTAGAAGTCAAAAGCTTGAACATATTCTAACTGTCTTGCATTTTTAAAGAAAAGTAATATCTCTAAAGCTGACCAGAATTTCTTAGCCAAGGGGAGTATTTTTCCAACACAGGACAAATCTGGATGCTTTTTTAATTTTAGTAATATTGGTATGCAATAAAAATATCTTCTTGGAAATACTTATTAGTGAAGCAGGAAGAAGAATTTAGTGCTCCATTTTTATAAAGGCATAACAGACTATAATAACACCTGACCACTCTGAAAAAATATAAAGTTAGACACTAAATTAATGAGACTGTCAGATCTTCTTCCTACTCGCCATATTGAAATCTACCTTGTGGTGTCCTAGAAGGCCCTGCAGGATAGTAATTATTAAGGCAGCAAATATCATGCCACAAATACTACAACCAGAAAAAAAAGTTTCTGGTGTTGTATAGGTAGTATAAATAGTCAAATTGGCTTAAGTGTTTTTGCTGTAAACACACAAACTCATACAAGCATTATTTAATTTTCTTCTTTTAATAATATTCACCCTCTTGTTAGGACTTTAGATCTACAGTGATGTCTGTTTATAAGTATTAACAAGTGGGACACTGACTTACTCTGAAGTTATTTGCAGCATTGCAAATAAAGCAATCCTAAAATGAATCCTAATAATTAATGAAATTTAATTTCCTTCTTCAGAGGTGTCATATTACCCATTTCTATCATGCAAAAGAGAACTCTACTATTATAGAAATTATTTATTTTTGTCTATGAGGTAGAGTTTGGCTGCACACCAAAGAACACAATAATTGCTCATAGCAGAACTAAAGCTGTCTGCTGAGATTGTATTCTCATCTTCATAATTATGAGTGTTTTCATATCCATCCTTTAGTAAGCAAATTTCAAACTATAACAAGAATGAATAAAAATAAAATTAAAAAACAGCGGGTTTTTTTTCTGCATCATTGTGCCTACGATGACATATTAAAATTTAGCATTATGAGAAATAAGATAGTCAATGAATATGGGAAAATGGACCTATTTAAAATCTAACACTAACAATCTGTACAGGAGGCCTAGAAGAACAAATCCAACTGGGACATGCATATACTTTAACTGTCCAGAGTTAATAACACTAATAACAGTTAACAGTGGTTTTGGACAAGAAAGTGATAAGGTGAAAGAAATTATTCTCTTTTGGATTTGGAGGTGGTTTGTGTTTTTTTTTCCCAGAACATAAAAAAAGATCTAATTCATTCCAAACCAAAGTGCTGTAAAAAAAATAATAGAGAAATGGTTAGTCATTAAAAATTCTCAGGACTAAGAAATCAATGAGTTATAGATTTTGCAGGGTTTTTTGGTTGGTTGGCTTTGGGTTTGTTTTATTATTTATTTTTTTATATTGATTTTATTCTATTTCCCCCCCTCTTTGCTTTCTTAGAAGGTCCATTAACCAAAGAGCTCCTTAAATAACCAGTTGGGAGAAGACTTTCTTGCTAGTAATTTATGTCTTATTGTTACAATAAGACAGTAGTATTATTATCCCATGACAGACATGATATTTTAAAGTTTAATTCTCACTAAGTCTTCATGCTTTGATATGGCAACTAAAAAAAAACCAAAAACCAAAAAACTTAATGAGAACGAATTGTACACTTCAGGTGTTCCATAAATTTTTTAAAGACTTTTGATCCTACTGTTTCAAACACAACAGAAAGAAAGAGAAATATATTCTAATATTAATAAACTGTGACAGCTATTACTGGGATGCTTTAGTCTCTGTCAATAAGAGCTTGATACACAGTAATGCCTGTTTTAGTGCTGCTTGTATGCTCTCCCTGCATGGGAGAAGACCCATCAGTAGTCAAGGACCACCTCCTCCAAGCCCAGGAACAATGTGTCCCCAAAAAAGAGGAAAATGAGATAATCAACATGGATTCACCAAGAGCAAATTGTGCCTAATAGATCTGGTGGCCTTTTTCAATGTAGTTACAATGTCAGTGGATAAGGGAAGAGAAACTTGTATCATGTGTCTGGATTTGTGCAAAGCATTTGAGACTGCCCTGCATGACATCCTCATCTCTAAATTGGAAAGACATGGGTTTGATGGATGGACCACTTGGTGGATAAGGAATTGGCTGGATGGTTGCACTCATAGAGTTGCAGTCAATGGCTTGATGTCCAAGTGGCAAACAGTGATGAGTGGTGTTCCTCAGGGTTTGGTACTGGGACTGGTGTTGTTTAACAGCTTTTCAATGGCATAGGCAGTGGGATTGAGTGCACCCTTAGCCAGTCTGCAAACACCACCATGTTGTGTGGTGCAGCTGACATGCTGGAGGGAAGGAATGGCAACTACAGGGACCTTGACAGGCTTAAAAGGTGGTTCCATGCCAACCTCATGAAGTTTAATAAAGCCAAGTTCAAAGTCCTGCACCTGTGTCAGCTATATCACAAACACTAGTACAGTCTGGGCAGAGTCTGGGTTGAGAGAAATCTCGAGAAGAGAAGATTTGTAGTGCTGGTTGACAAAAAGCTCAACATGAGCCAACAATGTGTGAGTGTAGCCAGAAAGCCAGCGGTATCCTGGGATGCATGAAAAGAAGCATGGTTGAGGAAGGTGATTCTGTCCCTTCTACTCCACTCTGGTGAGACACCACCTTGAGTACTGTGTCCAGCTCTGGAGCCCCAAACACTAGGGCATGGACCTGTTGCAGCAGGTCCAAAGGAGGGTGATGAAGATGATCAGAGGTCTGGAACACCTATTCTACGAAGACAGGCTGAGAGAGTATTGTTCAGTTAAGAGAAGGGAAGGCTCAATGGAGACATTATTGCAGCCTTCCAGTGCCTGGATGCCTACAAGAAAGCTGGGGAGGGACTTTTTACAAGTGCTTGAAGTGATAAGATGAGGGATAATAACTTCAAAATGGAAAAGGGTAGATTTAGAGCATACATCACAGAGCAAGATTTTTCATGGCGACGAAGTCACAAAGTCTCTGTGCTTGAATGCTCAGCATGGGCTGAACTCTGAAAATTTGCCAGGTGAGACCTAAAGCACCTCCTCTTCAGGATGAGACTTGAAAATCTCACTGTATGATAGAAAGATGCTTTGTGAAGAACTCCATCTGGTCTCATAGTTTAGTCTACCTGGGAACCAGAGATGCAATGACCACTTGAAAATGCACTTCTTCCAGAATGTTGACACATGGTCACTTCCTGAGAGCCTGTCTGATCTCAGGAAGCAGCCAAACTGTTGCTTCAATTAGCATAGATTCAAAATAATTAAAATACAATATGTTCAAGAGTTATTTCCCATTAAACTCAAGTAAGAAATTAATTTCCTTATTAAATTTCTTATTTCACTGCAAAGAGAGAGGAAGAATTGTTATTTTTTCACCTATTCACCAGTTATTTACTGCATCATTTAATGTGGATTTGATGGCAAAGTGATAGTATAACAATAATAATAATAGTAATAATAAATTTTAAAAATCTAAAACTTGTTCACAGATAGCCACAATTAGAATAAGGCTTCTTCAATTCAGAATAATTTCTCCATAGTAAAGTCCCATTAGCTGCAAGGGAGCTCCTTTTACTTAACCTTAGTATACTTATTCTCAAGGAAATTAGAACAGAGAAAAGCAGCCCTTGGTCTTAGTTTTGTATTTTCTCTCAGAAGTAGATGTATTAAAATCAATTTTAATGGAATAAAAGAACACATGTATTAGTTACTGACATTGACACTGGTCATGCATATTGAAACAAATATTATTTTAGGTAAGTGCTTAAGCAGATGTTCTACATTCTCAGACACTAATTATAAATCAAGATGGATTTGACACAAGTACAAAATCAAAGATTAATGTCAAATCACATAACCTTTATTAGGATTTAACTAACTAGAGTCATGCATTCAATGATTCTTGTAATCTTCTGGCAGGTTTGCAAATGAATCTGGTAGTGAAAGAAACATTGTATGAGATACAAATAATATGAAAAATCAGCCAGTTTGAAGCTTGTGTACTACAGATTAAAAACAGAACAAAACAAAACAAACAAACAAAACAAACAATACCTCAAACAAACAAAACCAAAGAAAGAAACAAACCAAACCAAATGAAACCAAAACAAGAACAGCAACCAATATAACCACCCAAATCAGAATCACATCGAAGTTACTGCAAGTTATAAAGGAGAAAATATTGATTAACCTAAGAGGTCAGAGGTCAGACCAATGATTAGGAGTAGCACTTCACTATGTTTATTAGAAACATTTTTTCCACTGGAATTCAGCAAGATGAGCGTATAAGAGATAGCTCACTTAATGAAGAAAGAGGGAAGCAGGAGCAGGAGGAGAAGATGTTACTCTGCAGTGCGACATTTCCTACACTGAAGAGATTGTGCTTTCATTCAGCTACATGGTATCTCTGAAATGCACACTGTTCTCAGTCTAAAGTACATAGCTGAAATTGCAAGAGCAAATATTATCCCAGATCTTTAAAAAGTTATTTGGGAAATAAAGTTAATAGTTCGATTGCCTTTTTAATACAAAAGCAATGCAGCCGTGATTTGTAAAGTGCTGTGACATCATAATTTCTACCATAGGAAGGTAGTTAATAACCCATTAATCATTTTGAGGTTTGAAACTCTTTGATACTGATTTTTAATAGAAATTGTATATGTACTCTTATTGATACATTCTCATAAAATGAATAATCCATTATTTAAAAAAAACCCCAAAAAACGTTAGTCTACTTCAATTTTTGAACCTCTAGAAATCATCCAGTTTATATCTGATTAAACCAGAGCCAAAACCAAAGCTAGAACTACCTTCCAAGTTCTCAGGGTCATAGCTGTGCATCTTGAATAGCTCGAAGAATGATAACTCCATTACCTTTCACATCAGCATGTTCCAACAGCTGACCTCTCTCACTATGAAAAAAAAACCAAGTTTCTATGAGTGTCTTCTTTGCTGATGACACAAAACTGGGAGGATTGGCAGATACACCTGAAGGCTGTGCGGCCATCCAGTGAGACTTGGACAGTCTGGAGAGCAGGGCAGAGCAAAACTTAATGAGGTTTAACAAGGATAAGTGCAGAATCCTGAATGGGGGGAAGAATAATAAAGTACGCCAGTACAGACTGGGAGGTGATCTGCTGGAGAGCAGCCCTGTGGAGAAGGACTTAGGAGTCCTGATAGGCAACAAGTTCTCCATGGCACAGAAATGTGCCCTTGTGGCCAGGAAGGCCAATGGCATCCTGGGGTACATTAAGAAGAGCGTGTCCAGCAGATCAAAGGAGGTTCTACTAAAGTTTACTCAACTGAGCTCCACCATTCTCATAGCACTTTGATTAAGATCCAGCAAGCAATTAACTTTTTTCCAAACCCATTCATGGCTCCCATTAAAGCAAAATAAAGTACATTATTTTAAAATATGTCTTTTCTTCTTTTCACTGAAATATTTCTGCTGAAATATCAAATTTCCAGAATACATTTTGCATTTCAGTGTACATATATTCAAAAAAAAATTGAATTGTCCATTGATTGTATGAAGTCCACTTCTTTCTGTTTAGAAAAAGTAAACACTATATTTACGTCTACAGTTGCAGGAGTCAGCCAAAAAAAAAAAAAAATAAAAAAAAGAAGTTAATTTTTTTATAAAAGCTACACTACTTCTTATATTGTTCACAATTTAAGTCTTATTTATAAAGAATAACCTGATTCAAATAATGTCACAGTAAATTTAAGTCAGAGTCAAAGCATAGTTTAGTTAAAGATATTTTTGAATAAGTTTCCGTGGAAGACTTCATTCTCGTTCATGTAATGCTTGAAGCATAGAAGGCAGCAGGAACTTTCCAACTAACTGATGTTTTTTTGAGCAAGCTGGTAAATGAATTGTTCCTATTCATGTTGCTTGTGTTTAGCTATAGAAACAGATTTGCAATTAAGTTCTTCAATCAGCATGTTATGATTAAGCTGCAAGAATAGTTGTTTAAGCAGACTGTTACTAAAAGCCATCAGAAAACTGGATTTTTTTTCACTTGTGGATAATCGCAATAGCTTCTTATCTTAGAGTGTTTCTTTCAAAGACATAGAATTGCACATCTATTTCAGTGTTGTATCTTCCATTATTCCTATTTCTTTATATAACTATAATTTGTCTCAAGTTTGTGGGGTTTTGTTTGTTTGGTTGTTTTGTTTTGTTTTGTTTTGTTTTCTTTAAAAACCTGTATTTCCCTTCATTGTAGTATGCATACTTTCCAGAATAACAAATTTATTATATAAAGCCAAATATACATTAAAATGGAAACACCAAACACTGTAAACCTACATAAACAAACGCATACCTCAGTGTGATTAAGGATAAATAGATAGTGATATGTTTAGGTCCAAAAAATTTAAGAGGTGACATTTTCCCACATTATCTAGATTAAATATACTTCATTTTCCAGGAGTAAAAAATTAATAGATGCAGTAGTCATGATGATATATTTTACTCTGCTACATAACTTTAAATTGAGTGTGGGAGAAGAAAAACACATGTAAGTGGAGGATTGAAGTAAAGTAGGCTTCTGAAGATAATTTGATTCAAGGTACATCTTTAGCTGGATTGTTGTGGTGGATGTATGGAATCTCTTTAGAAAAGACAAAATAGGAAGGTAAGAAGAGGGGCAGTATGTGATGTAAAGGGATTAATGAAAGGCAAGGAGCTTTCCCTTGGGACAGTTCATAAGGCAGTAGAGTTTATAGGTAAGGTTTAGAGGACAGACAAACAGAAGTGATGCCAAGATGGGTACCTGCTATGCCTAATCAAGAAGTAGATGAAGCCTTCTTTAGAAAACAGGAAGAAACATCACAATTTCAGGACTTGGTACTAATGGGGGATTTGAGTCACCTAGCCAGCTTACGAATGTGTAATATCACTGGGTACAAATAATCCAGGAAATTTCTGAGTTCAGGATAAATTCTAAATGTAGATGCTTGCTTCATGAGTTTATTAGAGGGGATTTTCTGCTGGACCTGTTGGTGCTCAAAAAAGGAAAGAACTAGCTGAATATATAAAGGTTTTCAACAGGTCTGGTCAACAAAGTTCATGGACAGTAGTAAGAAAGACATGTTAGGTCACACGGAATTTGGAAGAGCAGATTCTGTCTTGTTGAAAGATCTGCTTGAGAGGATATCATAGGAGACCGCCCTGGACAGACAATGAGCCCAGAAGATATAGCTAATCTTCATGGATGACATCCTCAGAGCACAGGAACTATGCACAGAAAATAAGACAGGCCAGTTTAGATAAACATAGAATTCTAAATTAAGATCAAATTCTAAAAGGGATTACTGATAAGGAAGGAACAAGGATTGTCTACCGAACAGGGTTGAAAATTGAAAGGGACGTGAAGGTCAGTAAGAAGGTTTCTGTAAGTACCTCAGCTGCAAAAGGCAATAATAAAAAGGTGAGATTGGTCCCCAGGACAATTTGGGACACAGTGACAAAAGGCATGGAAAAAGCAATGGTCAAACACTGGAAGAGGTAGCCTGAAGAGACTGTGGGATTTCCATTCTTGGGAGATATTCAAAGCTCATCTAGACACAACTCTAAGCAACCTGCTCTAAGAGGAGGTGGTGTGAGCAAGATGTTGGACTAGTGTACCATACTTCTCTTCCAATGTACATGGTTCTACTAAAATACTTTTAAAATATTCTAAGGAATTGTATTAAGAAGAAAATAAAATTAATTCAGTTCTGATTTTTTTCCTAACAAAATTATTTTCCTAACAGGTATTCTTTAGTTTATAAAAATTTAAAGATGGAATGATTAGTGGTTACTTCTATTCATAGATATTATTAATGAACTACATGTATCATTACCAAAATTGTATTACATTGAGAGTAATGAATGACCTCCTGGTCATACTTCATAACACACATCATATGTATGATACTTGAGAGCTATTCTAAAGGAAATTTAAGCATATCTATGTATAAATTCTGGTTTCTGTTAAGCATTACACTTCCTTTAATTCTTCCTAATGAAGAAAACTAATGACTTTAAATCAGACAACATTGATTAAAAAGAGCTGCTTCATTTCCCTATCCAAAGAGTTGGGAAAAAAACAACCTCGCCAATTTTAAATTAAAGAGATTGTCCCAGTCCAATTAGTAGTACTGTTGTGTGTGAAGATTTTTAGCAATCACAAAAAATTACATGTCTGGCCAGAAGGTAAAGTCTTATCTCAAGATTTTGTTATAAAGAAAGAAATATACTATGTAATGTACAATAAGAAGCAAGCAAATATACCTTAAAGTAGCTTTTAGTTCAGTCTTGTCATCCACAGCTGGAGGGTGACTGGGTAGTTTGTGATTCAGGTTCTAAAGTGTAACTGTGCTTGGCAAGTATTTTGAGGCAATTCTCATGTATGTTGTTCGGTAACTTTCGGGGGGGGCTGAATTTCTGTATCCCCAATGTCACATCACGTGTCTCGTGTTAAGAGGCAGTGAATTCATGACTCAGAAAGTAACAGGAGTTTGGGTAATGAAGCAAATATTTACTGAACAAGTCTATAATTTGTTATATTCTAATAAAAAGCACACTATGACCATTTCATTTTTATCTGCTCTTAGCAAGTATTATTCACTCAGACAATATTACAAGCAATGTGTCAAGAAGATTGCTATTAGCAGTTGTATATGTAGTTCCTGGAAGACACATTCTGACATGAAATATAAAGATTCTTGGAAAAGGACACATATAAATTAATAAGATTTCTATAATTAAAGCAGAGTTTAAAAAAACAGGATTTTTTTTTTAAATGTTACTCATATTTTTCGTTTTTATGTTTGCTCATGTTTTATTAGATATGTGAAATAAAAATTCAGATCTAGAGTTGAACAAGAATCCAAGTTTTGAGATTTCAGTTCTTGTATAAGAATCAAAGGTAATACCGCATCATTTATTAGGAGAGCAGCCAAAAGTAAAAAGGTGTCTCTCTGCATTTTCATTTCCCCAAAGAGGAAGTTCCTCAAAGAATGTCTACTTAAAAATAATTTCCTACTCTAGTTAATGTGGTCAGTGTTGAAACTGAGTAATGAGTTCTTAAAAAACCCAATAGATCTGATTCCTCTGTGTCATTTAAACTCATCATACTCACCATAATAAGAGAAGAAGGAAGTTTTTGTTGTGAGATTTTTACTTCTTTTTTTTTTTTTTTTCCCAAACAGACTCATAATGTTTCCAGGACACTGTTTGTCATAAGACTTTGAGAAATATGGTAACAGAGAAGAAATCCACAGAATAACTGAGAGTCCAAATATTAATATTTTCTCTACAGAAGGTGAAAATTCCCTATAAAATTATTATGTAATATGGCCAAAAGGAGAGCACACTTCCTGTGTGGTAAAATCAGACTGAATTAAGCAAAAGATGGAGTCTAATTCTGACACTGAAATTCCAGCAGTAGGAATAAAAAGACGCTGTCCCACAGTCTTCCTATTCTCATTTGCCTTAAATCACTTTAAAATATTAGCTCAAAGAAATCCAAGTTTATGTTTGTAATGATTCTGATGGGATGTCAGAGTTACAAACTGACAGTATCTAAGACAAGTGTTATGTGTATGTTTTATTTTCATTATTAAAAGGAAACAACATCAGCATGAAAAAAATACAAGTGCAAAATTATCTCAAATCAAACAACCAGTTATTACGTGCCCTTTTTTATGGAATTTATGTTCACCTTCAGGAACAATAGAACAATTTAATGGAGTCATATTTTTTCTTAAGGGACACATCA
Source organism: Chloroceryle amazona (assembly GCA_027560015.1). NCBI lineage: Eukaryota > Metazoa > Chordata > Aves > Coraciiformes > Cerylidae > Chloroceryle > Chloroceryle amazona. The sequence goes on along the minus strand of JANHFX010021287.1, from coordinate 47,676 downwards.
GCTGCAGAAGTTTGATTTGGTGTCAACACTCGGAGATATAATGAAGACTAATGTTGACTAAATGTCAAAGATAAAACATTTAGAAAAATGGAATGTCATCAAAACAAAGGTCTTCCATTGCTCTGTGAGGTACTTTTGAGTTTACAGATCCTCTTGTGGATCTTTAGTGTTATCAGCCTCTTGAGCATATTGCTCATTTTGTATATGCCAAGTTTTGCTCTGAAATGTACATGTGGATGTCTGAAATGCCCTAGAATACCTCAAATAGTAGCAAACAGCTATGGTTAGACAGCTGAATTGAATAGCCATCAGACATAATTTCAGATGTTAAGGCCTTAGTTTATATGATGATGCCTCCATTTGGACACCCACATTTTGCTCTCTGCACCTTGGTTTTAAAACTGCTCTAAAAGACTATCTCAGATATATTTCTGTTCCTACACTTGTCTTTTTAGTTAATTATTTCCAGTTAGTCTGTTACTGATCAGTTTAAGCATTTTACTAGTGTGGAAATAACTTTCTTAGAATAAAGTCTCAATCTTTTTTTATTTTCTGTCTTACTTTAATACCTCTGAGCCAAGTTGTAAAATGCAATATAAAACAAATACAGTAGTTTTTAAAAAATGTAACTTTGCAGATAGAAGAGAAGGTTATACAATTACAGTGTCCAGTCTAAACCTACCCTCTTTCAGTTTAAAACCATTACCCATTGTCCTTTCACTACAGACTTTGGTAAAAAGTCTCTCTCCACCTTTCCTATAAGCCCTTTTTAAGTATTGAAAAGTTGCAATCAGGTTTCTCCAGAGCCTTCTTATTTTCAAGATGAAAAACCTCAGGTCTCAGCCTTTCCTCATAAGATTGCTGTTCCATCTCTGGTAAGTTTTTGTGGGCCTCTTATAGACCCGCTGTAACAAGCCCATGTCTTTCCTGTTCTGGGAACCCCAGAGCTGGATGCAGTACTCCATGTAGGGTCTCACTGGAGAAGAGTAGAGGGGCAGAATCACCTCCTTCAGCCTTCTGGCTGCACTTCCCTTGATGCAGTCCAGGATATGGTTGGCTTTCTGTGCTGCAAACTCATACTGCTGGCTCACATCCAATTTTTCATCCACCAGTATTCCCAAGTCCTTCTCCCCAGGACTTCTCGCAGCTCAGGTGCAGGACCTTTCACTTGGTCTTGTTGAACTTCATGAGGTTCACATTGGTCCACATGAGTTCATTGACTGGGATCTGAAACTAGAAAATCTGTGTACATGTTCCTCTTCACAGATCTGCAAAGTAATCATGTATATTTAAATGACATTGACCATGCCTACATGACATATCATCAGATGGTTCTGAATGGAATTAGTAACTTTAAAATTAAGTTGTTTTATAATTAAGTTCTGTTTAATTCTCAGAAGTTTAATACTAAACTGTTTACAGTTTAAAGTTAATATATTTGGAAACACTATGTACAAACCCCTGCATTTTGACATACAGGCACAACTTTCTCACCAGGTTTAAACCACTGGGAATTTTGCATCATGGTTTGGATATCTGATTAATTTTTGTCTAGTGATACTATTTCAGTTCTAGTTCATACTTCACATTAGAGTTCCTTGCATAAATGTTGACCTTCATGTTCTCTGAAATGACAAGTGGCTGTTTAACCATAGACTTCCGTAAATAAGTTTCACTCTCCCAGATATTCTGATATACATGGAGTAGATGTATGTTACTAAAATAATGCAACTGAATATAAAGAATGTTAATGTAGATACTGCTTTGCTTTTACTGCAATCAGACTTCTTCAACTTTATAAGAGCATTTAAGTTTAGCTCTTTATTTTAGACCAGCCATATGTATTGTATTTGGTTATGACACTTACCTCTATGCATCACTTTGTACCTTTAGAAATATAAAAATCTCATATTTCCATGTTATTTTAACTTTATATTGAATTAATGGATTTCTCAGAATAAAAACCATACACAAACTCCCTACTAATTCTATCACTGTTTTCTTATAAAAATAGTTTGTTATATACAATTAGATAGATACCTACTATATTTTAAAACTTTTTTTGAAATTACAAAGATTTAAGTGTTATTTTCCCATTGGCATCACTGGGAACTCAGTTCATGGGTGAACAGTAAAATAGCTGAAAATACGGTAAGAAAGAAATATGCAGTAGTTCCCAGAGATGTAAATTACCATCCTATTAAAATGAATCTTGCAGAATTTATTATTATAGTGCAGTTATTTCTTTAATTGAAGTATCTCCATTTCTGGGAAGTCTGAACATAAGCAGTAACTTCTTTTTTCTCTAATGCAAATATGGATGGTAAAAAGATTAATTCTAATTAAAATATATTTTAAATTTACACTTTTACTTAATACACATTATCTATGACTGGAAATTTTATGGTTTTTTTTATATTTTTCATTAAGAAAGGAAAATTAGGAGGTCAAAGGAACAGCAGGAGAAGACACTCCCAGCTGTAGATAACATGAAATATAGGAACAGACAAATTACTATTGCAACACTGTTTCTTTATGTGGTATCAAAAAATATTTGTCAGATGCAATGTTAAGCAACAAAACTCTGTTCATTATTACAGTGCTATTGTATTAATTGCTGTTATTTGTAAATCCCACCAAGTATTTATTTTTAAACTGTGAATAAAATGCCTTGTTTGTGAAAAACAAACTACATAGTTCACAGGATGTTCTTGCCACTATCAGCAGTAGCCATCTTTTTTCATACAGAAACAAAGTGAAAAATAATGTGATATGAAAAGAAAAAACCAAAACCAACCAAACAAAACCACCCCAAACAAACAAACACAAAACAGGAAACAAACACAAATGAACAAAAAAACCTGTAAAGTGAATAGACTGCATTCAGAGCAGGGCTTTTGCACATAATTTGGCACCCAAGTGAAAAGTGTATTCTTAGATATTCCTCCAGTTGTCCCACCCTTTAGCACCCAAAACAATGAAGTTGTGTTTTTAACTTTAAAAATTATTAGTTGCCTCGAGTTGCATTTCTATGTGTTTTCCAGAGATTCATCACTGATACATTTAAATAGTTCAGTAGTCTTTTTATCTACCTGGAGACTAATGAGATACACAAATCAAAGGTTGCTCTCATCAAACCTTTCCAGATTTTCATTCTGCTAATAAATTTAGACAGATTTTCAGTAAGGACATTTCTGGTCTTTGGGCTAGCAAGAATGACAAGGAACACAGCTGCAGGCAGGGAAGGTGTTCAAGAAGAGTTCCTACAGCTCAGTAGTGACCATTAACTCAAAGTGACATTACCTCTGAAGTATAAGAGCATGTTCTCACCATCATCACCTCTCCTGGTCAGTGAATTTTGAGCTGTCTTTCAGACTATGTAATCTTCTGAAGTAAGGCACCAATGTTTTTAAGATGGGTGACTTTCAAACACCACTATCTTAAACACTTTTTGTGAGCTCTTAGAAGTTGTATAAAGAACGTATCAACTTTTGGTGTCTTTCTGTTCTATATGCCTACAGAGTTTGCTATTATTGTAGGTATATTTCCCTCTTTGCCCTATGAGGAATGACTTGATTAGGATCAGGTAACTCTTAGGTGTCCATTTTCTTTACTAAATCTAGCAATTTATTCAATTTAACGTCTATAACTGGAGATCTAAATTGCTTACTTTTGTTGTATGTTTGGTTTTTATTTCATTGTATGTTTATGGTTCCCTAGTGTTTTGATTTTATTTAAAATACAATCTTCTGCCAGTACATATAATACTACTTTTGTCCCTAGACACAGTCTGTCCTTTTCTCATTTTTATAGTCTTCCTGGATCTCAGGACAAATCTTTTCCAACAGTGTGACTTCAGAAATAATATGATTTCTTCTTTTCCTATTCAAAGGAAATTATTTTTAGGTCTACAAGGTCAATTCTACTGCTTTGAACTTCCAGCTAATGTAATACATGACAAATATCAGAGGAAAGATTTGTTCCATGGATCAAGATGTAGAAACTTTCCATTGGTTAAAGCAGATGCAAAGACATGCCATTAACACCCACCATCTGATATGCCAATGATGACAGATGTATGTGTATTTGTGTAGATTTTCTCCAAATTTTCTCCAAATTTTTTCTCCAATCATTATGAGATATTTAAGAAAAAGAATAGAGATTATTTTCGTAACTCTTGACTCTAATGTCAAATTAAATAACAAACAAGAAAACAACTGTCTTTGCCTCAAAAAATGAAACAGAGAGAAAAAAATGGTAAAACCACAGAGGGTAGAAAATTATCATTAGTGTAATAGAGGTATATAAGGCATATCTATTCAGCTGAAAGGAAAAATGAGAGGCATTTTCATGATCTAACTTTTCAGCCACCGTTCATGATTTTCATCATGAAATAAATAAAACTGCAGCAGGGAAAGAAAAAAAAAGCCCAGTTACAGCAACAAGCAAACATTCATAGCTTTAACAGCTGACTTAATCACAAGTCTACTTTTTTTTTCAGTATGTCTAATACACATCTAAGGTACTGCAGTATGAGTTCATGGGATGCTGTCATCCATTTCAGCTTTTGAGTTTCTTCCATGCTGTAAGCAAGTTTAATAAAACAAGAATTTAGGGCTTTGAATTAATTATATTTTAAATAGTTTAATATTTATTTACAGATTGGGTCCATTCAGTAGTCCCTACTGTTCCAGTAATAAAAATAAATAAAAAGGAAAAATAAAGAACTAAACCCCTACTTCATTTTTGACTTATCACAAAGTCGCAAACTAATCCCACATGTATCATTGGACTGTCTTAGATATGAAAAAATTACATAGCCTTTTTTCCAATGTCACCTCAATTCCAATAGTAATCAGTGTTTTCACAGTAGGACACAAAACTGGTGGTACATTTGCTTTCCCCAGGGTTCATTTTTCAACTATGGGGTTAACATAGATACATCTAAAGTGATTGGACTAAGATGCCAGTTTCCCATTGGGAAGTGAATAAAAAATATACTACTACTAAGTATAACCTCAGTCATCCCCTCATAGCTATAAAAATTATTAATCTTGTGAAGTACGTAGAATTTGATTTTTTTTTTTAAGCTCATATTTTCAGTATCGTGATTTAAGAAATATCCCAAACAGAAAGTTCCACTCTGTCATGAAGTCTGCAGTGTAGATTGTTGGCACCATGTATTTCCAAATTGCCCTGAAAGTAGTAGTCAAAATGTGAAAAAAAGAAAAGAAAAAAACAATCAAAACCAACTAAACAAACAAAAACAAACAAACAAAAAACCCAAACCACCACAAAATTGATGAAACTCATATTTCATCTTTTCCAAATCTCAACAGAAACTTTCTCATTGGCCTCTGAACTGAATGCAGAAAATGTGTAGGAAGGTCAGGTGTTAGGGCTGGTCTGGTCACTAGGTGAGTGACAGCCACTTTTTATTAACCCTTCTCCCTTCCCAAAGGGGAAGATAAAGGGAATAAGGGAGAGAGATTTAGTGATTAGAAAAGGAAACTACAACAGTTTTAATTAAAATGAAAATTATAAGAATAATAATGGAATATATACAAATATATACAAAACCAATATCTAACCCAACCCCCACTGATGGAATTTACATCACTGTCACCACTGATGCTGTGGAGCAGGCACCAGGGAAGTCCCAGGCAGAGCCCTGCAGCAGACAGGAGTTGTGTTCAGGAGCTGGATTCTGGTACCGGATTCAGGAACACACACAGATCGGGATTAAGGACAGAATGGACAGAGTCTTTCTTGGATGCTCTGAGTTGGTCAGTTTGGGGTCACCTGCCCTGTCCAGCAGTGGCCTTGGTCTGCATACCAATCCTTGGTAGTAACTCTAAACATGGGGTGTTATCACTGTCTGTGAACAGTGATAGTTGTCAGTGATCAGAGTCTGTTGGCACTGTCTGTGAAAACAGGCTGCTAACTTCAGAGAGTGGGATTGGTTAGAAGAACTGAGATGAAAAGTAAAATCATTGAACAGAATTAGTTCTGTTCTTACTCAAACCAGGACACCTGTGGATTAGACAAAACTAAAACAGCTTTAATGAAAATAATAATATGAAATATATACAAATAAATGCAAAACCAATATCAAACCTGAATCCCCCAATGGCAACTAGGTCACCATCACCACTGATGCCGTGGAGCAGGTACTGAGGAAGTCCCAGACTAGACTCATCAGGAACCAGATTCAGGAGCTGCATTCTAGAACTAGATTCAGGATCACATGGATAAGGATCAAAGGCTAAACAGAATCATAGAATCACATGATCATCGGAGTTGGAAGGGACCACTAGAGATCATCTAGTCCAACACCCCACACCACAGCAGGTTTGCCTAGAGCACATAACACAAGCTTGCAGCCAGACGGGTTTTGAATATCTGCAGAGAAGGAAACACCACAACCTCCCTGAGCAGCCAGTGCTTCATCACCTCACCGTAAAGAAGGTTTTCCTCATATGTAGATTGAACATATTATGTTCCAGTTTGTGCCCATTGCCCCTTGTCTTGTCACTGGCACCACTGAAAAGAGCCCAGTTCCATCCTCCTTCAAAACCTTGAGATATTTACATTGACATGGTCTCCTCTTAGTCTTCTCCAAGCTAAATAATCCCAGCTCTTTCAATCTTTCTTCCTAAGAGGGATGCTCCAATCACCCAATCACCCTTGTTGCCTTCCACTGGACTCTCTTCAGTAGTTCCCCATCTATCTTGAACTGGGGAGATCATAACTGGACACTATTCCAGATATGGCCTCACCGGGACAGAACAGAGAGGGTGACCTCCCATGGCCTACTGGCTGTACTCAATGCACCACAGGATAGCATTTGCCTTCTTGGCCACAAGCGCACATTGTTGGTGTGTGGTTAACTTATTGTCTACCAGGACTGCAAGATCCTTCTCCTCAGAGCTGCTTTACAGCAGGTCTACCTCTAACCTATATTAATGTGCTGGGTGTTCCTCCACAGCTGCAGGACCCCACACTTGCCCTTGCTGAACCTCATTAAGTTCCACTTTGCCCAACACTCCAGCTTGTCCAGGTCATGCTGGCTGGCAGTACAGCCCCCTGGTGTGTCAGTCAATCCTCCCAGTTTTGTATCTTTAGCAAACTTGCTGAGGGTACACTCTGTCCCTTCCCCTAGGTCATTGATGAATATGCTAAATAACACCTGATCCAGTACTGACCCCTGGAGGACACTGCTGGTTGCAGGTCTCCAGCTCAACCCTGTACCATTGATCACGACCCACTTAGCGCTGTCACTCAACCAGCTCTCAATTCATCTCTCTATCCACTCATCTAATCCACACTTCATGAGGTTCCTAATGATGATATTATGGGAGACTGTCAAAAGCCTTGCTGAAGTCAAGGTAGATGACATCCACTACCCTCTCCTCATCTAGCCAGCCAGTTATGACATCCATAGAAGGCTATCATATTGGTCAAATATGATTTCCCTTTGGTGAATCTATGTTGACCTCTACCAATAACTTTCTTTTCTTCCACATGTTTTGTTCCATCACCTTTCCAGGGATGGAGACAAGGCTGACTGAGCTTCCTGAGTCATCCTTCTTGCCCTTTTTAAAGACTGGAGTGACATTGGCCTTCCTCCAGTACTTATATACCTTTCCCATTCTCCATGACCTTTCAAAGATGATGGAGAATGGCACAGCAATAACATCTGACATCTCAGGACTCATGTGTCCATCCCGTCGGAGACCATGGATTTATGGATGTTCAGTTTGGCTAGGTGGTCTCCTCTATGAAGAGAAAGTCTTCCTCTCTCCATACAATTTCTTTTGCCTCTAGGGTCCAGGATTCATGAGAGCTGGTTTTGGTAGTGAAGACCAAAGCAAAGAAGGTAGAGACCTCCTTAGTTGCTAGCTATTGAAGAAGAGAGCTTGACCCTCATGATGCCTTGGTGCACAAACCCATGGGCCCTGATGGGATGCACCCATGAGTGCTGATGTTTTAGCACTACCACTCTCCATTTTTGAAAGATCATGGAGAATGGGAAAAGTTGCTGAGGACTGGAGGAAATCTGGTGTCACTCCAGTCTTCAAGAAGAGCAAGATATTTATTGTTTTTTTTGTGGACTCTTATACTGTAAGGTTATGCTAAATCCTCAGATTTTATTTCAAATTTTATGTTTTTTCTCGTTCCACTTTCCTCATCTCCTTTCAGTCTTTCTAGTGTGCTGCTTTATTCTTCTTCATTTAATAACTAATAAAAGTAGTAATGAGATTTATTTATTTATTTGTTTGTTTGTTTTATTTTTGTTTCTGGAGAATTGGAATTATAGGTATTTAAAAATGAAGAGGAAAGCAATCCCTGGAAACTCCTTCAACAGACTTCATCTTCTTTTCTAGTTTGACAAATACTACTTCTTTTATTTATTTTTTTTTTAAATTTATTTGTCCAGGTGTCTTGTGGGATGACTTACAGGGCTGCACTTAACCATTAATGATTTATTTCACTATAGTTTTTATTTACTGTTTTCAAGGAACTTTGATTATTATTGGTTTTGTACAAACAGGTAGCATAAGATAAGCTACTGTATATTAACTTTCTATCACTGTTCATCTTCACATTGCTCTAATCTTGAGTTTTCAAGCCAAAGAGATGAACTAAATATGACTTGGGGCAGTGGGAACAAAAAAAAAAAAAAAAGGAAGTTGTTAGAAAATAGATAACTTGCAAGGCTATCAATTTAATTTCATCTTCCAAAGGTGTTCAGTGTCATATTGCTTGACCCATTCAAAATCAGAAAGATAATAACTATACACACTTTACGGAGAGGAAGAGAACCAAGAATGCTCTACTGGTTTTGGAAGAATAGATAAATAAGCAAAAATGAAATTTGTAAAATAATTATAACTTCAAAAATCCAAACTCATACGGGACAAAGATATAACACATGATGTCTATTTAGGCAGGCAGACAACACAGAGGACCTATAAATCTATGTACTACATTCCTAATCTATTCAAATGTAAGCAAAAATTGTGATAGAGAGGGCAAACAGAAGTGTGAAGAATTCAGTTAAAAGTGAAGACAGCTACTAAAGCTAATGATCTGTACCTTTTAAAAATTTATGAAGGAATTATATATTCACAGACTGAGTAAAACAGGTTGCCTATGCCTTCAATCTATTCTAAGTAAACTACACTGGCTTTCCAGTCTTAACTCTGATTAAACACATCTGTCTTCTTCTCCAACAAAGTTTAAAGGAAAACTTTGCTATGGTGTTATTAATCATCTTGTCTCAAAGATCCATCCAATGAAGGAGAAAAATTATAGAGATAATTTTCCAAATATATGAAACAACTGGAGATAATTATGAAGAGGGTAAAAGTGTTTTATGGCTGCAGTCTTTAGAAATACAGCACATCAGGTTAATTTGGGATGCCTATGTAGCAGCTCTTCTGTTAGTCTTCATCTGTTCTTCCAGCAAAGAAGTCTCCATATCTGTAGAGAAGGTCAAGTACAGTCTTTGATTCTTAAAATGCTCTATAATGATTTATTCTAAATATTTATTCTGCTTAAAAGGTTGAAGAACTGGCTGGGGGACTATAGTATAGTGTACTACAGTGCACTAAATGCTATTCAGCATAAAATCTCCCCCTCCTCTAACTTTTTTTCAGAAGAGAGAAAAAAATCAAACAAAACATGGAGTACTGCATCCAGGTATAGGGTCCCAGCAAGCTGTCCTAGTGGGACATGTTGTAGGTCTTTGGAATGAATGATCTCTGAAAGCATCTTCCAATCAAAACTATTCTATGATTATATGATTGCATTATTCTGTGGGGTGGACCAAGTCTGGAGCAGTGAAAAGTGTGCAGAGGAAGGAATGGTAGCGATGAATATTTATGGACTCACTGCAACCTCCATTTCCCATCCTCATGCACTGCTTGGAGTGGAAGAGGTATAAGAGTCAGGAGTGAAGTTGAGCCTGGAAAGAAGAGACAGGGGACAGTTTAGTATTGTCTTTATTTCTGGCTTTCCAAATCAACTGACAGTAAAAGAAATTATTTTTTTTCCCAGCTAGAGTCTCTTTTGCTTGTGATGGTAACTGGTAAGGGATCTCCCTATCTTTATCTTGACCCATGATCTTTTCTATCTCATTTTTTTTCCTCCTGTCCTGCTGGGAAGGGAAAGTGAGAGGGCAGCTTGATCCTTAGCCAAGGTACACATACAACTACTAGACAGACTTGGTGCTCTTGGTGGGTTAGGTGGGGTTATTTTACTCTTTTCTAAAAAGATACAAGCTTGTACCAATGTGTAAAATCATGAATTTCTCCCTTACTTCATCTTTTTATTTGTTTGTTTGTGTACAAACAAAACAGAAAAACAAAGCAAACCAACCAACCAAAAAATAAAGCAGGAAGTTTATATCAATGATAAGTAGAAGCCTGATACTCACATTTATCTGTGATGTTTCAGATGGCAGAAGGAAATGCTATGAAAAATTAGTGCATAAAAATCACATGCATAACCTCTTAAAAATATATATCTTAAATAAGCAGTTTCCAAATTAGACAACAAATTAGCTTTAAAGAGAAAAGGGTGGAAAATCTTTATGTTTAAGGTTGAAGGAAATGTGCTTCTATCAAGCGGATATACATTAAAAGGAAAGGTAAATGAAAAATAAATAAAGTTGAATCATACAGGAATAATTTATCCTGGTTTGGTCTTAATGTTAGTTCCAGTGAACTTAGCATTAAAATACAAAACAAAAAGCCTGTGAGTTAGATACAGTCAAAATAATACAGCTCCAAGTATGAGCTGAGATAATGGAATTCTCATTTTACCCTATGGAATCTGAATGTCATGAATTCCTGGTTTGAAACACAATTTAATAAAGGTCACTTGCCAAGGTAGAAACAGGGTAGATAAGGAAAAACCCTGCATAGCACATCTGCTTAGGATGAACCAATCTGACACAGTTATTAATTATCACTGGTGCCTTAGGGTTGGAATAAAGCTGTCAACTCAAGAGCAAAATTCTTTCTCAATGACAGAGTCTTAAAGAAATTGCAATAAACCCAGAAATGTTCAATCAATTGTGCCAAATATATTTTCATAATTCGTGACAATATTAAGGTAAAAAAAATAAAATGTATTAGCAAAGTCTTAATCAAATGGAAAAAAAAAAATATCTGAGATAAACTGTGTTTGAATTAGATTTCTTAGATTTATGAAGTCAATGACCTAAAATATTGGTTAACGTTTTAGAACTCATTAAAAAAATCAGTTAATACAGGACTTCAGACATTAATAACTGTAGGACATACAATGATTCAGCTAAGCAGTATTTACAGTATTTGCTCAAATAGATCACTCTTTTATTTTATTTTTCTTTCAAACAGAATGGATAAAAGCAGGTTGTGGAATAATGTGGGGATGTGGAACTTATAAATCATATCTGTGCAAGCACTCATACCGTCCCATGTATCTAATGTAGTTTGGTCCTGACATTTTGGCCTGGGAATTTTCATCAAATTGATTCAGAGAAGACATGTGTTTGTATAGTTGCTTTCATTTGGTAATAAAATCAATTCAACATTTGGGCATAATGAGAAGGGTATATTTTAACAACAAACTTTCCCTTATATATTCTTTGGTTCAGTTCTGTTTCAGTTTTTAATAAATCTGGATGTGTGGGAATTTTTCCTGAAGTGCACTTAGACTAGCCTCATTGGCTCTTGTCTGCATTTGCCTGGGGACTATCTTGGACCCTGAGACCAAACTTTGCAACCTAGCTTACATTTAGGTACGTGAACTCTTGTTTACCCCTAAACCACACAGATCACACCAAACTCTGGAATGGTTCTCAACATACATTATACTCTGCACGCATTATCTAAGGGAGACAGTGTAACTTAGTCTGAGCCATATATGGGATCAAGCTAACTGTTAAGTGGTATGACAGTTCATGGGCCAGTGCTTGAGCTCATGATCTGGCACTGTGGATTTGTTTTATTTTTTTTGGAGGGGAGTTGCTTTTTTAAAAATAGGTTAAGTGTGTGATATCTGAGACTTACTGAGTAGCATTTAAACTATTCTGCTCTGATCAGATAGCTTTTTATATTATGATGTCACGGTTAAGTACTCTTTTGGTAACCTCTTTAGATCTTACCTATTTAGATTTCTTTATGAAAGTTTGGGCTCTGTAGCTTACTTCAGACCCTACAATATTCTGCTGCTTGGAAACTTAACACTGTGACCGCCTTGTTTTGTGTGATTATCCTTGAATTCTTGTTAAGACCTTAGAACAAAGCAACAGTTTTGATTAACATAATTATAAATGATGAAATAAAATGTGACAAACTTAGCAAAGCTAAAACACAAAGAATACTACTGTGTAAAATAATTGCTGAGGTCTTTTAAAAAAACAGTTAAATTTACAGGACAAAAAATAAATGCTCAGGAGGACATCCAGTAATATAGCAACTTCTCTGTTGGTTATTACTGATTTTTTTTTTTCCCCTGTAGTGGAAGTTTAATTGATTTGCCTATTGAGGGTCTAAAGATGCTCTAAAATGGAGACTGTGGTTACTATATAAGCTAGGATGTATTTGGAAATCTAAGTTAATCATCTGACCAGCATTTTTGGGACAGCTCTTTTTTATCAAGACCAGGTCATTGGCTTAGACACATTGTTATTTTATCTATGTGATTTTAGTAGTGGTGTTACAAATAACCCAATTAAAACCTCAATGCATTTATCACCAAGTCAGCCTGTGGTGTGCTAGTCTTCTTGCTGTCTCTTGTGAACAAATTAGAAGTGATAAATCAAAGCACTTTTAATAATACTAACAGGATGAGGTGAGGTTCTATGATCTAGCTGTATTAAAACCACCAACAAAAACTCTACACTACGTGTTTATGATGTGGCAATATTGAAAGTGCCTGCCTTTTCATTTAGGTTTTTGTTTCTCTGTTAAATTTAAAAGTGTATTGGGTCTGACTGATCTGCAGTTAATTTTCCCCTTAGCAACCCTCCCAGTGCTGTGCTTTGCATAGAGAGCTGGAAAGGTGCTGATAACATTCCCATGTTGTGGTACTGCTGGGTAAAATTTGCACACCAAGGCTGTTTTGTTCAACATTCTCCCTGCAGTGGGATGGGGTGGACAAGATCTTGGGAGGGGACATGACTGGGACAGCTGGCCCAAAACTAGCAAAGGGATATTCCATAACATGTGATCTTAGCTGAACTATAAAAGCTGGGAAAAGCTGGGGAGGTCATGGGGGTGTGGAATTGGCTTGTCCTCTGGAGCAACTGCTGTGCATTTGCAGCCCTGCTTCCCAGAAAGGGACAGACATTGCCTACTGATGGGAAGTAGAGAGTAAATACTTTTCTTTTGCTTCTGTTTTGCTTCTTCATTAAGCTGCTTTTGTCTTAGCCTACAAGTTTCATCTTATTTTCTTCCCCCGGTGGGGGGGAGGGAAATGACAGAACGTCTTGGTGGGCACCTGACATCCAGCCAAGGTCAAACCACCACAAAAAGGAATGAAACTGCATAAAACAACATAGTAAGAAGATGAAGCAGAAGATAAAGAATGTCTATTTTGAACTTCATTTATAAAATTAAAAAAAAACAAAATTATAATGTTATTTTGAAGAACTGGCTTATTATCAAAGGAAAATATTTAACACTTCTTTTTCCTTTCTTTCCTTTTTTTTTTTTTTTTAATATATAGTAATTTCCTTTTTGGCTCCAGATTCTATATCTATTTTCATTACTATAACATTTATAAAGCAATGTTATAAAGAAGAGTTCATATAAATCAAACTTCTGTTAGGTGAGATATTTTTGCTTTTATATTGTAATTTGTGATATATTGGTTGCTTTTATAGCTGAGTTTCCATCAGCTTTTGAAGCAGGATGTCTCTGAAAGACTAGGTGTGATTTACTCTCAATAGTAGTGGAAGGCACATCCCATAGAATCATAGAACTATTATGGTTGGAAAGGACTTCTAGTATCATCAAGCCCAACCTTCATGCTGATAATTTCATTATAATCAGAAGGAAAAAGAGGAAACCAGTTTAAGTTTTCTCCTCTTTAGTGCATTCAGAAAACACAGCCTAGAATATATGTGTTGACAACACGTTTTCCCTGAAAGTCTTCTGTAGATCACAGATTAAAAATTCTGGGCTAAGAGCACCCTTTTAAAACAGACCCAGCACAGTAAAGTACAAGACAGAAGCATGTGGTTATAAAGTGAGCATTTGAGCAAAATGGGAGAAGTTTTAAACTCATTTCTTCTTGTACTTTTAAGCCATATTACCCACAACCCTGATGCTAACCTGTAAATCTTAACTCATTTGATACTATGGATCCATCCATTGAAAAAGTAGAAGTCTGTGGAGGGGCAATAGTGGGATTTAAATTATTTTAACAAAGTTCAGGCATAAGGAGAAACATCACTGAAGTGGCTCCAGCTGCAATGGTGGATCTTTCAAATTTTTTTTCCATTCACTTCTGCAGCACATTGCCAGTTCTTTGCTCCTTTTCGTAAGTTGTCATAAAGTCACACAAGTGCTTTTTATTTAGCACATGGTAACAGGCAACTGAAATGCTTTGAACAACAAGTTGGGTAGCATTTATCACAGTTAATTAAAGGGAAAGAACAGAGGGAAAACGTGTAGCTTTCATCAGGTTCAAACAAAGTAGATTGATGTTTTAAAGATTTTCTTACTATTCTGAAAACCAGATCATAGATACTTCAGAGTGAATTAAGACTCTTTTCTTAATCGCAAATAAGAGATTTTGAAGCTCTATTTCAGCTACCCATCAAACCCCAGTTCTCCTCCCCAACTTTTTCCTCATAATGCATTTATATAGCACTTTTTATCTTCAAAGTGCTTCACAACATGTTAACTAATTAATCCTTTGACCACCCCTAAGAGATTTCTAGAAAACAATGTGATCTCTGGCAGTCATGCAAGAGCCTTGAGCAAGACAATGAATCCTACATCCAATAAGGATTATAATCAAGGTCTCCTGAAGTCCACAGCACCCCAGACTTATATTCTGAAAATTTAAAGAAAATGTAAAACTATTTAAAGAGTAAAAAGCCACATTCAAAAAGGATAGGTGAAGGTGAAGGACAAAGTTCAAATTTACAATCTGGAAAAAAACTTACTCCCTAAACAGTACCTCTTATTCATCCTATAAAATCTAAATACCCATATAATAGGATCTTTTAATACTTGCATCTATTCCACTTGAGAAGTAAGAGTCCTAGCTCCTACTAAAGCCCTGATATTTATATTTACAATAGTAAACTAAATAGGTATAGAATTCAGCATAGGCATGTACATCTCGATAAAACTAAACTTTTTCTTCAATACTTTCTGGCAGGATTTTGCTAAGGCCAACTTACATTTTCACAAGAAAAAGCAGCTTTGTTGACAGCAACCCTTGTATTCTGCGGTAAAAGACTTAATATTGAAGGAATAAGCATTTCAAAGCCCCAAGACTGGATAATGAACCCTGATCTAACTCATTTATTAAGATGGATGTAGTCATCAATTGCAAAATCATAACAGTGCCCTAACAATGGCAAAGATCCTGAATGCTTGATCTGATGCTGAGAGTATTCTCAGTGTACTTCAAGAGGATTACTTCGTAAGGGGCTATCGTAGCTGGAGGACTGGCAATCTATCTCATAATAGCCTGACCACTTGGTTTTGCAGTCTTTCTTAGCCTTGCAAGATCTTTTCTTATTTTACAGAAACATCAAAGAAGGAAAGGAGATAAATGAGGTGATTTCTCAGAATACTTAATAAACTGGTGTTCACCCAGCACTTGTAAAATACCCGAGTTTTAAATAAATCTAGGCTTACAATTCCCAGTTCTGGCACAAGAGTTCTGCATTAAAAATATCAACCTTTTCTTTCTTGGAATAATTTTTAAAATAGTGAGTCTTGACCAGGTCTTGAAGGGCAAATTTGTACAACAATGTTCTGAGTGCTCAGTATTTCCAATTGCTTATCTCTAGAAAATTGTCTATCAGCTTGCCCTTCTGAAATGCCAAGCTGCTCCCATATAATGTCCAGGGAGATTCAGCTACCTGCCTTCAAGTTTTGAGTTTTGTGTTGAGGAACAAGCACTTTAAATGTAAACGTGTACTGCCTGATGACTGCTGCTCAGTCATCACACAAACTCCTGTGCATGCAGCTCTGAATAATGCTAATGTTCATTGTGCTTCACTTTGTTCAAGGGACTAGAAAATTCTAAGCAGTATGTTGTCTCAGACTGTTGAATTGAAGAATACTTTTCTCACATATTTCTTTTCTCACATTCTTTTATCTTTTTTTTTCTTTAAAAGTATGGTATTTATTTATTGGATATAAAATATAATTCGCTCACAGGTTTTACATGAATATAATTGCCTTAATTTCTACCAAAAATTATACTGTCATATCACATCATACCATATGTCCTGGTTTGAGTGAGAACAGAACTAATTCTGTTCAGTAATTTTACTTTTTAGTTCAGTTCTTCTAACTAATTGCACTTTCTGAAGTTAGCAGCCTGTTTTCACAGTGTGTGATTCTGGCAGTGATAACACCCCATGGTTAGAGTTGCTACCAAGGATTGGTATGCAGACCAAGGCCGCTGCTGGATCTTGTGTACCACACTGGGGGTGCAGGAAAGTGAAAGGCTGCACCTGCCCAGACAGAGGGCAGGTGACCCCAAACTGACCAACAAGGTATTCCATCCCATATACGTCATATTTGGTATGAGCAGAGGGATATGGAGGGTCTATAGCTTTCTAGCTTGCTCTCTCTCTCTCAGGGCTTCTGGGCTGTTCTTCCCCCTTGGACCGTTTTGCCAGCTTTACTCAGCTTGGCTCAGGTCCCCTTTCAGTTCCTTCCTCAGAGCATCCAAGGAGGACTTTGTCCATTCTGCCTTCGATCCCAATCGGTGTGTTCCTGAATCCAGTACCAGAATCTAGGTCTTGAACACAGCTCCCATCTGCTGTGAGGCCCAGTCTGGGACTCTACCTGTGCCTGCTCCATAGCATCAGTGGTGATGGTGATGTAACTACCATCTGGGGGGTTGGGTTCAATACTGTTTTTTTATATATTTGTACATATTCTATTATTATTATTATTATTAAAGCTGTTCTAGTTTCCTTTTCTAATCGCTAAGTCTCTTTCCCTTATTCCCTTTGACTTCCCCTTTGGGGAGGGAGGGGGGTTAACAGACAGCATCTGTTGTTGGTCTAAGGGACCGCCCTGACCCTAAACCATGACACCATATAATAAAATTTAGAAAAATTGTTCTGAGAGTGGTCACACACTGGAACAAGGTGCCCAGAGAGGTTGTGGAATCTCCATCCTGGGGGATATTCACAAAACCCAGCTGAACACTGTTCTGAGCAACATGCTCTATCTGACCTACTTTCAGCAGGACTATGCTACTTCTAGACAGGCCTTCCAACCTCAGTTATTCTGTAATTCTACTTACAGTTCAGAATTCAAACTGTGCAATTTCTGAAGAAAAGGAGAGCAAATGTCTGCAACATATTCTATCTCAGAGTTTAGTTTTAAGGATTGGGATTAGGTTTTGCACATACTTGATTCTGATTAAGTATGCCTGCTTTCAAATAAGAAAAACTCTGTTGACCACATTCTTCACTGAGTAAAATAAAAATTTTGACAAGTAGCACACACATAGAAAACTAAATTGTAGACGGAAGACTTGGATACCTAAATCTGGAGTAGAATTTCATATCAAGTGTTGAATTAACCTCATTTTCTGGAACTAGAATGACTACTGTCACTGCATAAAACTATCATCATCACTTTTAAGGCCAGTAGTTTTTTATTTTAATTATTTTTACTGTACAACTAGTTTAATGAAGCATACTCTGTATGATGCTAACCTGCAGGAGTAAGAAACCAAACAATTCTCAGTAACAAGTGCAGAACACTGACCTACCTCAAGAATAAAGATTGTTTAAATAAATGTAAGATGCATTTTTAAATTCAGTTTCTATGAATTTTCAATGCTAGCCTACTCTGTTTACAGAAAAGAAAGACAAGATGTTAAAGATTCAGCAGATCAACAAAGATTTTTATGGAGGATTTTTCAAAATGAAAAAACATAAAATAATTTCAACCAGCTCTATGGCAGACTGCTTAAAATTAAATGAGACTACAAGGGAAAAAAATAGATACTGAGAAATTGAGATGTAACATTCATAAATAATTTTGAAGATACATTTATGACATAAATCCTATTTTTTTCCCTCCTACCTAACCATGTTTGTTAAAATTTATGGTCTTATATATTGTATAGCACAACAACAGGATTACTAGATGGTATTCTCATTGTGACTGAATATCATGTCTTTCTGTGTTTTAATCAGGATCTTAAACTTTTTTTTTCCTCATTTTTCTCATAGAAAAGCAAGCTAGTGAAATAACTGTCAGGTCAGTTTTATTTATTTGATTTAAAAAATACATTTCATTGCATGATAGTATTGATTACTAAAAGAATCCTGTTGCATTTTAAAGTAACTCAAATAATATTTTATATTTTTTTAATGGAGTAACTGTCCAGCTCAGTCTTCAAAAGGATTATACTAAAACTGAGTAAAAACCAGGAGTATAATTAAAATTAAACATGGTGCAGATTCTAGCAGAAGCACTATATCTTTTGTTAAAAGTAGATGCAAGGCAACATTAAATATGAAAGAGGTCCATATATCAGTTTCAAAATCCAGTAGTTTTGGTTAAGTAATTTTGTTAGCTTTTATTGAGTTCTTTATCTTTTTTTTTTTTTTACTTCACTCTATGTTTTGATTAAATATAAGGAAATGATCTCATTGGAACATAAAAATTAAAAGGAAAAAACCTCAAACAAACAAACTATTTTACTATTTTACTATTTAAAAGCAACATATTCTCTCTTTCTATATGTCAAGAGTGAGTGTAAGGATGATGGAGCCAGACTCTTCTCAATCTCATCCAATGTTAGGACAAGAGACAACGGGAGTAAATTGGAATACAAGAGGTTTAGGGTAAACATAAGGAAAAACTTTTTCATGGTGAGGGTGACAGAGCACTGGAACAGGCTGCCTGGGGGGGTTGTGGAGCCTCCTTCTCTGGAGATGTTCAAAACTCACCTGGACACATTCCTGTGAGACTTGATCTGGGTGATCGTGCTCTGGCAGGGGGGGTTGGGTTAGATGATCTTTCTAGGTCCCTTCCAACCCCTAACATTCTATGATTCTAAACCATATATCTGAATAGTTGTCCAACTCCATGTAATGAAATACTATCATAAAATTCTATCTCTTCCCCATGTATTTCTTTTTGAATTGGTTGATGTTTTGAAACACAGCATCAGGGATATAAATGTAATTGACAGATGTCCATTGGTTTATACACTGAGTTAGAAACCAATAGTATAGAATCCAATAGTTAGAATCCAATTGTTGAATAGTAAGATTACAGAAGTATAAAAGTTTCTAGATACCTCTGAAATTCCCTTTCATCCTCTCAATACAAATCTAATGGTTTTGGTTTTGACTTGAAGGATATTTCTAATATTTATGGCAAATTAATTTCCTAGGGGAAATTAAGTGACAGTTTACTGCTAGCAGTCATGACTTTGTACTTGGGGCTGCCATTTAACATCTTGTTTTATTTCTTAATAAAAATAAAACTTTTTTGCAATTTGTGATTGTATTCTCTCCATGGAAACATTCTCAGTCTTTTTATCTATCTAATAAAGAAAATTACAAAATATTCACTAACTATACACAATTCCCTTCTGTCAACTAAAAAATAAAACAAACTGCATTGGAGTCCTGAATTCAGCTTTCATTACCTGTAACAATTATGCGTTTATAAACACATTTATTTTACATTTTCATTCTCAGATCTTCAACCAAAACCAGATAACCTGGGGAAAAAAAAAAAAAAAGGTATATACACCTATTTTCTTGACAAATATATTAAAAAAGGGACCATGTGCTCATTTTCCATTTGTTAGATATTTTCCCCTCAAATTCCTCTTTCATTTCCTATAGAATGCTTGACTTGTAGTTTTTCAAGTGCTGAAGTTATAATGTTCCTTAAATAATACCTTTGCTGGGACATAATGCCTTTTGTTGTCTAGAAAGGTTACAAATTCTTCAGAGCACTTTCCTTTATTTCACTGTCATATCAGAAACAATAAGCACAATCTTTTGAGATTTTAAAGACCATTGGTTCAAGGTAGTAGGATTTGAGGATGTTCCCAAATCAAATGTCTGTAGCTGTGATTGCTAATCCCATATTGTTATTCAGGCAGTCTGTAGAATGTCCAATTTTGTTTAGAAGTCATAAGTGTTGATATCTTCTATGTACTGTGCAAGCCTTGCAAATTCTATGAAAGAGATCAGAAATCTGATTTGTTCTTCTTTTCAGGCACTTCAAATCAGTATTATTACATATTAACTAACTTTTTAATGACTTTTTTTTTTTTTAAATATAGTCATACCACCTAGAAAGCTGAGAAATGGTTTGAATAAAGAGTTTAAATTTTGGTTGTTTAAAACTCTAAAGTAGATTCATTTTTTAAATATTCTAAAGCCATTGTTTATGAAAGCATCCTATGGGATTTACACTCAGCAGGTATGAACCAGTCATCTGAAGTAGTAACTATGAAATAGATCAGCTAAGATTTTTCCTCTGTGTCTTCAAATCAGTGTACAAACAAACTAAACACACACCTGCTAGAAAAGTAAGCTGTAATATCCCTGTATTCAAACACACACTAAGCCTCATGCAACTGATGCCTGCCTTTCACTTCACCACATACTTAGGTCATGCAGAGTAGTAGAGGGATCTTTTCTGCTCTGTGAATTTTTGTACCAGATAGCGTGTCAGAGAGCTTGTATCTCAAACAGACAAAATCAAAACCCAAAGAACTAGAAGAGCTGTGGCACTCTACTTTGGCAAGGGTGCCCTAATCAAAGAAGACAACAGATCCCCTCACCCCCTCCATGGTTTTGTTCTATACATCTCCCACTAAGTGACCCCATTCAACCCCACTTTATCTCATGACTGATATCATTACATGTGCTTGCCATCAGTGTCAGTATGTCACTCAGGAAGCAGATATCTGAAAAGTCTCAATACATATAAAAAATAACAATTACACGTTAAAAAAACCCTATATTTTTGCCTCCATCTTAAATGGTTACCTCTGATGACTAAAATATGAGTTCCATGTTTGCCATCAGTCCCTTTTCATACATGATGTCAAGGGTTTAGTGTAGACAACATTTTTGAAACCTCAAAGTAATTAAAGAAAAATCTTTTAAAATTTAAACCTGATATTCCTGCTTAAAAACTAGCTATATTGGTTATACAATAACTAGTACCCTGGAGTTTTATAATTCAAATATCTGATGATTGGACATAACTCACTACAACTATCTATAATGATAATTTTTTAAGTTAAAACACTGTGACAACCAGCAAATTTCACAGATATGTAAACAAAGTTGTTTCAATTTGACAGAAGAGAGGACAGTCTTAGAGAGGCAACCATAAAAAACATATCTACCTGCAAAGTGTGTCAATGTCACAGGCTAGGCCTTTCCTTTGCTGTTGTATCTCTTGGATAGAAAAATACATTGTAGAAGAAAAGGGCAGAAGTAGACTCCAGAGGAAAAAAAGATCTACTGGGATAATGACAGTCATTATAAGTCTGGCCTAGCGATCTGTACCTGCAACTATCTACTACTATTGGTTTTCAGTTTTGTTTTTGTTTTCTAGTGTTTGGGGATTTATTTATTTATTTTTAAATCACAGCAAGAAGAAAATACAAAGAGAAATATGTAGGTGCAGAGATCAATCTTGGCAGTGCCAGTTCTACTCTCCATCTGTACATACCTTCATATAGAAGTTCTAAATAACCTTCAAAGACTTTGTCAATATGTGGAAAGCATTATATATACAGTGGGAGCATTTTATTTCCTTGCTCTCAACATCTTCCTTGCGAACACACAATCTTAAATCAATTGTTAAGTCATGTAAAAATAATTCCTGATGACCGTTCATATCTTATGCAAACCGAAGTCTTCCCTCAGGGTAAACCTGACTGTTTTATGTAGTTCTTGGACAAGGAATAACACAATGTGTGGCCCATTTCTGCAACCCTTACTTTAACATGACTTCTATCGCCTTGATGACAAAACTGACTCAACTTTAAAGAAACAGGAGCAACACCTCTAAAGACCTAGTCTTTTAGGCTAGATACCTCAGCTAAAATTCCTCACATTATTAAATTTTTGACTGTAATCCTACCCAGTTATGTAATTTCTCACTTCAGCGACGTTTTTACTTTCTCAATGTTTTCTGAAGTTGCAAAGCAGCAATACTACATCTGCTCTTACACTGTATTCATCTTTTAATTATTATTATTTTTACATTATATTTGTTATCTATGTTCATTTATTTAATTAACTAACTTTTACTTCCTTCGTTGTTAAATCCAAAATTCAGTTATTACCAATTTTTGGTATTTCACTATACTGTCAAACTTCTGCTCTCAGTAGTTACTGGTATAACTGAAGTACATGAAACTACAAAAAAGTTAATATTAAATAAAACATGTATCATGCTTTTAATGGCCACATATTTCAGTTGGTTCTGTAGTTAAACAGTACAATGCTATAAATGTACTTTTTCTGAAGATTTTTAAATACCTTGTGAAATGTATTATAAATTCAGTCAGGATTATTTAGAGGAAAGTAGTTAACATTTAAGAAGATGCACAGTGTAATACATGGTAGAAATTATATCTCAGCTTGAAGTAAAAGCTTTTGATAAAACTATAAAATTAACATTTTTAGCTTTTTTCTATTAGTATCTTCATTTTGCTTAATAAAACATTTCACAATTTAACTCCCTTCAACAATAAATGATACCATCAAAAGCAAAAGGTTCCTGTGACTAGGGTTAGCATGTTGAAAGAAGGAGACACTATTATCCTAATAAAAAACACAGGTGATTATTTGAATATTTTCACCTGTTTTGTAGACAGACTTTCCAACAGATATTTCACTGTGGCTGAAGTGTTATTTTTTATTAAGGAATATAAACCTAAAATTATAAGTTTCTGGATTCACATAATAAATATAAATAAATAAATAAATTTGCATATAAAGAAATACTTCTAAGGTCATTAATTTTACATATTTGGTAATGTTCATCTGGAGTCAAAAGATACCGGAAAGGATTAGGGAACTATAAAAGACAGAGACAGATCTTCTGTCAACATAGACCCCCTTCTAGAAGTGGCCAGTCATGTTTGCAAACAATAAGGGATATTTTGAAAAACAAAAAAACAAACCAGGATTACTTTACAGTTTCTGACAGCGTCAAAAATTGTTCATAATCCAGCTGCTAGAAAACTCCCTTGATATTTTTGGTGCTTAGAAGCAGTTTCTTATTATCCTTTATTACCTCAGGGACTTAAATCCATACTTTTCATACTATAAATGAATGCCCTGGGGTAAGTGTCCTTTGAAGCTGTTCCAGTTTGCTAAAGCAATTAAAATTTAGCAACGTATAAATTATCAGCAGGCTTTAATAACATGAATTTCTGGGAAACTTTGATAGAAGATGCTATTAGATTCACCTTTAATGAAGGCACGGTGCCCTTTCTTTCTATATTTGTGGTGTAGTCTGTTTACCTTTATAGGAGTTGAAACATTTAAGCTGGAAAACAGTTCAGGCCATAGAGGCTAGGTTAAGGTTTGACTTAGTTGCCTTAACTGTCTAGTGACACTAGAGTCAGGCACACAGGCCCAGCAGACACAGCATACAAGCTACAAAAAACCTTTATGGAGCTACCATTGTCAGTGAAATCCTTTAATCATTTGAAACAGTACATCTGTTTCACATAAATAGCACTGTTTAAGGCAATTTAATTAAACTCTTCCTTTATAAGGAAACTCTTACATTAGACACTTCCAAATTTAAACATGCAGTCTGGAAATGAATCTTGGACTTTATGTTCATGCTGCACAGAAAAGGTTATCCTCTGTTTTAAGGAATGCAAAATATTTCATACAAAGAGAGATTTACTTGCCATATATTACCAGTCATACTTTTTTAATAAAAAAAATAAATTCTTGTTTTCTGAAATATGAAACAAGAAGTTTTTTGGTTTTTTGAGCTCAATATTATTAGAACTACATTATTGTTAACTGTTGCTTATACAGTGCCAACAAGACTTTTTTTTGCAGAAAACAAATTTTTGTGAACAAAACTGTTAATTTCCTACCTTTGGAACACAGTAAAAGAGAACAGATTCCCAAGGTACTAAAGAAAAGCACTTTTGTTAATTTATTCTACCATATTTCCAAAATAATTAGGTTTCCCATTTTAAACTAAGTTGCATAAGGAATCCAGGATGCTTAAAATGGCCATACTTCCCTTCCATAGTTTAAAAAGTGGAGTAAAGCTATGTGGCAATTGCACAGACTCCCCTCATCCATTATGTAGAGCTGTATCAAGGACACTGTGATATCTTCCATACTTGCAAGTGTACCCAACGTCAATTGGTATGACATCCAGTTGAGATGTGATGACAGTGGCACTTTATTAGAGTAATCCATCAACCTCTCTTTTTAGTACACCCTTCTTTCTTTTAGCCTGGAACTAAGGAAATTGTAGCAGAAAAATAAATTAAAATTACATTTTGTTGTCACTGTTGTCTTAAGCAACCAAATAAGATAACACTCCTTCATTTTGATGTCCATAAAAAAATTAAAACTTCCTTATCATGTGATATTTTCACACTGCCATTCAATACTTTCAAACAGCAAATAGGTCTCAAGCTACAGTTTGTTTGTTTGCAATTTCCAGAAATATCTTTTCCTGTAAGATAGTAATGTTGAACCCTGAAAAACTTCAATTTTATTGGGATCTCTTATCCTCTTAGTACAAGCAATGCTTGAGGAGGCTATGAGAGAATCATTACATTCTCAAGGTGCTAGTGACTCCATGAAACTAAAAGAGTGGCAATGGGATTGATGGGAACCTTCTCTTCATGATGGAATTTTTCCTTGCATTATTTAAATTTTTATTTACTCCTACATAATTATATGTTTCACAGTCAAGATGAATAAATTGAATAGATGAATGTCAGACTGTAACTGGAAAATACATTTCATAGAAAAGTAGGGTAAGCTTTTAATTCTAAATTACACTGAATATTCCACAAAAACCATCTTCAACATTAGAATACTGCACAAAATTATAATTATATTCCATTAATGTGCACATATAATAGTCACACAAAAAAATCTGCAAATACTTTCTATATATAATATAACCTGTATAAGGAATAGAATTTGGGATTTATATAAACCTGTAGGAATATATAGGGGTCACACATAATCAACCATAAATCACTTAGGGTGGGGAGAATGACAGTTAATCTGTGTTTTTATTGTTCAGTACAGTAACAGGAACAGAACCAAAATGAATAGGAAAAAAATGTGACAATATTAAACTATAGCATCACATAGTATTGGACAAGTGGGATTTTTTTTTTTCTGTCCAATATTAAACAAATTTAAGGAAGACTTTCCTTTCAGCATGTGTAAATAAACAGTGAATCCTTATGAAAGAAGTTATTTACATTCATGTTTAAACTGGAGCTCATGGCGCAACCTTTATAGAGAATAATCTTAGAAAGACTGAATCTTTTCCAAACCATCCTTTCTTCGAAATCATGTTCTTTGTCTAGAATCCCACATAACACTCCACAGTATTAAGTTCTATTGAAATAAACATATGCTTAATTTTCTAAATTCCTGTCTAGTGTCTCCCCTTGTTACATAGGAGGAGTAATGACTTCTGAAGTTTTCCTTACTTCCTGGAGTGCCGTCTTCACAGATTTTGCCTCATCTCTTCATTATTAAAAAAATGAGTTTATGCTGAACTGACAGATTGTCTCCTGGCTTCAGAAGCTAGTGGAATGAGAGAATTCTAGCTCCCCTCTATTGCTAATAATTTGCCTCAAATATTGAAAACTAATGTTCTGAATATTATTTTTCTCTATTTCCCATGTTATTCTAAAGTAAAATAAAAGAGGGAAAAAAGAAACAATAAAACCTTAGGAGAACAGGAAAGTGAAATTGTTCTTCTTACCGGAATCTGTCTTTCCACTCTGAAAAATTCTGGATGGATTTTTTGATTCAGTATTTCTATTTTCAGATTTGAGATACAGAATTTTAATTGTTATATCTTGATTATGTTTTTAGTGCATTTGCAGTATGAGCTGATCACTTAAAAAACATCAAATGGAAAAGCCAAGACTGACTTTCTTACCTCCTTCTCCCTGGATTTTTCAAACTTCATTATAACTTAAACAGTAAATTCTAAGCAATATTTTAATTTATTCTCTATCTTTGATATTAGGCAAGTGTGAAGTATCTTAAAAACTCAGAAAGGATTTAATAGACCCAAGTTATACAGGAAAATATAATTCTGTTGCAATGATTACCCAAATAAAAAAAAGAAAATAATAAAAAAAAAAGTTTCATTAGAACTGTGGCTACTTCCAAGACACACTCAAGGCAAGTGGTGGCAATACTGTTAAAGTGACTCAGTGACTCTTGCTTGTAGCCTTCAAGCAACTTACAGGGAGGAAAAAAAATAAAAAAAAAAAAAAAAATTATGGAATGAGTCTGTTGCCTAAACAAAATGTTTAGTGCCTTTTCAAATCCCTTGGGGAATCCAAGTCATCTGCCTAGATCTGAGATGTGTGTGTATTTAGAACTTTTGTGATCTGCATAAGTCAGTATTTCAGTTAATATTCTATCCTTCTTTTGCTGGTCCATTGCTATACACATTTTGTTATAAAGTAATATTTATGAGATTTTTTTTAAACACACTTATCTTTTTAATTAGCAAAAATTCCTCAATGGTTGT
Organism: Chloroceryle amazona; assembly: GCA_027560015.1. Taxonomy (NCBI): domain Eukaryota; kingdom Metazoa; phylum Chordata; class Aves; order Coraciiformes; family Cerylidae; genus Chloroceryle; species Chloroceryle amazona. The sequence continues at coordinate 20,695 of JANHFX010021287.1, read as the reverse complement.
TTACATTGTAATGTCTGAGAGACAGTATGTCTGCTTCAAATTCTATGTTTGTTTGCAGGAGAGAAAGAAATCTTCCTTTTTTTATGGATATAAAAAAATATTGTAAACAAACTATATAAATTATTATATTTTATAGACACACACAAAAGTATAAACTTTGTAATCTATCTTTGGAATACATTTCAAAATTATAAAAGTCACCTCTAGCATCATTTCACAGTTGAAATGAAATCACAGTGACACATAATAATATGTTTCTACTGGAGCACATAGTCAGTTTAACGGGTGGTAATTTGAAGCAACTTTGATAAGGTTAGGTCATGGTTTGAGTGAGTTAATCTGAGTTCAATGATAAATGAACATGCTGTGTTAACTGGTAGGAGCATGGGAAAATCAAAGCTAATAGACATTATTTTAACAAATTGCCATTTTAAATCACCTTCCTGAGGGTCTTTATGCAGGATTACATCAATTACATGCTTACAGCTCACATTAGTGATACACATTAAAAAATATCCCACATGAGTAATTTAGAAAAAAAAAAGACTATCAAACCCTGGTTTGAGTTAGCTCTTGTCTATTTAAGCAAAGTTTTACTTAAATGATGTGTGACATGCAATATTTCAAAAACATTTTTCTGAAATCATGGAGACAAGACACAGAGGATAAAAAAATGTCCTTGCAGTGGTTCCATATTCTTTCAAGTGTCTTTTAGTTTTCCTGTTGTTTAGCACCTTGGCATCTTCGCTAGTTTTGTGATTTACTTCTCAGGACTGACTTGCTTTAAAAAAACTTAGTTTCTAGTAGAACTTCCTTTCTATGACATTTTGTGCTAGGTGCATGGAGGTACAATCTTTCTATAAAATCAAATAAAAGTGGTAAGAATTTTTTGTCAATAGAAAAAATGTAATTTAAAAAGCCGGACAACACTTGTTTTTCCTTGAATAACAGCAAATTTCAAAAGCTACCTGGGAGAATGTGGAATATGTTTTACACCATGTGAGGATAGCTTTTCCTATTTTTCTTTAGTTTTTACCAGTTTCTTAGTGGAGATTTAGGAAAGTTGAGTTAAGCTTCCTAGTGTCATCAATCCAGGAAAGAAACCTGGGTCTGTCATAACCAGCAGTTTCTCATTTCCCTAGGCTAGTTATTATATCTTGACATGGATCACTGCTTAAAACAGTAACCTATTAGAGCTTGCTTCAGAAGTCTCTTTCAAAAAGAAACTGAATCTATAACCCTTCATTTTAGTCATTTACAGCACTATGGAAAGATGTTGAACATGGGGAGTGTTTGCTTTGGATACTGTAGGAGAAAAAAAAATATTAAAAAATTCAAGCCATATTCAAATATTCAAACCATGTATTTTCAGGCTGAAGGATGCATCAGTGACATCTAACCTTTCCAGCCCTCCATAGCTTCCAGGATGATATCCAAAATAGCAAAGATACTTAGTCACAGGTTTACTCCTAATCAAGGCACAAGAGTTAGGACCCCAGGTAAAGAATCATTATTACCACAAAGGGAGAATCATTGCCAGAATGTCATCATGCAGTGATTCATACTGAAGGTAGGATAAATCATCCTCTGGAGGAGTCTCTCTATTTGCTACAGATAATGGGTACCTTTTACAAGCAGAATTCTGATTCCTCTGCCTTACTGCATTCCTAAAGATAGGATCAAGACTAATCTCACTTAAAATGCTATGTAGAAGTACATTTCATAAGGAAATAAGAATCTTGAACCTAGACAAAAAATAGATGAGAAGAAATATAGATCTAGTTTACTGGTTATGTGATTGCATTTGGAATGGAGAATCCTAAGTTTCTGATGTCTACTTTTTGATAATTCAAATCTTGAATATTCAAGTGAGCTACATATATATATATGAAGCCCTCCACATTAGTAAAACTCCATTTATTTTTCACTTTCCCCACAGTAGAAGCGATGGGCACTTACCTGAAAGTAACCTGGGTGGCAAGGACTTTTAGTTACATAATAGACTGTTGGCCTTGTGTAACAACTAGTGACTCCTGGGCTTCAGCATTTGACTTGAAAGTTGGTCATCTATACAGCATTCTATCTATATTAAATTTTGATCAACAGTCACTCAAATGTGGATTTTTAAGATTCATTATAATTAAACTAGGACAATCGATTGAATATTTAATTCATTTTTTCAGCAGTAAACAGTAATTGGTTTTGGTGAATTTAGAAACAATAATAATATGTCCCGGATATGGACCTATAACAATAACAGGTCAACAGCTACTATCCACACTAATATTTAATTAACCCCATTTCTTGCTGCATGAAGGTAGTAAAATATTCCCAGATATACATGTGGCAAGAGAAAGCTGTGAGGGGACCTCAGGTTGGCCACATCATTGTAGTACACCTGCTGTTAGTTTTTATTTGACTAAGAGTCATAGAATCACAGAATATTCTGAATTAGAAGGGACCCACAAGGGTCCTGGAGTTCAATCCTTGACTTAACACAGGGCAACCTAAAAGTTAAACCATATATCTGAAAGCGTTGTCCAAACAATGCTTTCCTGTTTCTCTGCCTCAAATTCCATCACATAGCCTGTGTATGTTCATATATCTAAATGTGATTCTATGATAAAGTAAATGCATCAGCAGACAAAAGCTGTGGATGTCATCTACCTGGACATCCTTGCCACTTAAGTAGAAAGATGTGTGTTTTAATGACAGACTTTTAGGAACTGGCTGTTTTTGTCCAGAAAATTGCAGTCAATGTCTCAATGTCCAAATGGAAACAAATAATGAATGGTATCACTTAAGGTTCAACTTTTAATTTAATTGCTATTGCTTTTGTATACCTAAGTCGAATCTGCAATATTTATGGAGTTTAGTGTTTTATGTATTACACTGAAAGTGTTCAGATCTCCTTCTCTCAGGTTCTAGAAATTATACAGCATATGTGTTTTTAGCAGATAGATGATACTCTGGAAGAAGAGGATACTTACACCTTAGTTGCAGTGTGTCACCTTTCCACTTCAGTGCACTGCATAGCTTTAAATCTCTTATATCGCATCATCTTGTGTAATGTCAATTCACATTGGCTTTTCTGCATGACACATTGTAACATGATGGGTGGTGACACAGAAAATGTAATGCAGCATGACACATTATGAATGCAAAGGGTATTGCAATTGAATAGTTGGTGCCAGTTTAGATAGAAGGCTTCAAATCCAAAATGAATGTGGCAGACGTTAATGGAGTGAATGTTACAGTAACTACTGTATGTGTGAAACTGTGAATTCTGCAGCTCATCATAATACATTGAACAGGTTCAGGAATAAAGTCTGAAATATTAGCAAGAATGAGTATTTGTAGTTGACATACATATACAGGTTTGAAGTGTACTGAAAGGTTACATATGGCAAAATGTCCCTCTCCCTCCTTTTTAATATTTTCTGTAATCACTAGTAATTTTAATTAATTTTATAAAATTTGGGCTACAAACAAAAATAATTAAAGATTACATGTCATTGAAATGTTAGATTATACCAAAAGTAATTGTTATCAGATAATGAAATGTAAAAGGTATGGATGGACGAGTAGCACCCAGTTATCCCAGAGAACACCTTTAAATACCAAACACCTTAGTGCTCAATTGTTTCTACCAGAAAAATCTGCTGCTGAGTAGGAAATCCTAAAAAATTTTGTCACAAGACATTCTGTGCCTTTCAGACTGTGGTCTTATTTCACATAAACAATGCAGTGTAGTACTACTGAATTAGATGTGGATTTTTTTAGGATAAAAAAGAATCAGAAGTTCAAAGAAAAAAAATAAGAGTAGAAACAAGAGTACAAAACATACTTTTCTGTATGTATCAGATAGCTGTGAATTTATATGAGAAGTTTCTAAAGTTTGGTTCATTTTTTTCTCTTGTCAAAACATTTTTAGAGCTGAGACACATTGTCTTGTTCCTCTAGTCTTGTTCCTCTATGCAAGTCCTTTTTTTTTTTTCCTGTTGCAACATTTTCTGCCATATGTTAGCTATTCCTGTGGTTCAGCCCTTTTACAGGGCAGGGACTCGATAGTCTTCCTAAAAGATTAAAAGTATTTAAAACTCTTATAAAAACTCTTATAGAATTCTCAAGTTCTCTTGTAATCTGTGATCTAGAGGAGGAGAGAATTTATAAATATATATAGACACAGAATTCCTTCACTGAAAGAACCATTAAATCATCTGTGTTTGGGCTCTAGAAAAAGACAAGGTGAAAAATGCAGTACTTTCATCTTTGGAGTGGGGGAGACAGAAGGCTGGCATGTTATACAGGATTTCTTTAGGGACATATTCAATGTTTCAATTTAAATAACCAAACATAACCTCAGAAAGATTTTTGTGCTTGGGATATCACAAAGCCTACTTTTCTGCTTGGAAAATTAAAAAAAAAAAAAAAAGAAAAAAAAAAAGAAGGAAAGAAAACATAAAGAGAGAGAACTAAAACAGAATAGAGATGAAAAGTAAGGTCCAACAGACAGGAGGGATGCACTGTATCTGAAAAGACACAAAGAGAGGTTTAACGTCTTTTTTGTACTATGTAGTTTTAGCCCTCCAGCAAAAGATCTTTTTAGTGATAACTGCTGCCCTCCTCGAATGATTCTTTTGTGAGACACAATTTTCTTGGAGTTTTGTCCCACTACTGCAATAGGACAACTTTAAAAGATAGAGGGAAGAAATGACAAAAATCCCGTTTAAGTTCTTGTAACAATATTTCAAAGGAAAACACAACTGCTGTAGTGTTTCTGATTAATAAGAAAATCAACTTTGCTTCCAGTTTCACCAGCAGTGATTTATTCCACTGCTCAGTTTTTGCAATTGCCATTGTTTCCCATTAAGTTAGAGTAGCATGTAAATTTTGCAAAATCAAATGCAATGTTTCCTGCTCCATGTCTTTTGCCATCATTGTTTTGACAGAATCAACACTATGATATCTTATAGAAGAGACCAGACAAAACACTGGAGATAACTTTTAGGGCATAGTCTTGCTTAGCAGTAGATTATATGGAGATGTTGATGGTCAGTAAATATCACCCAAAGAAGGATATTTACAAAACTAATGGTTCCCTGCAGGTGCCCCTTCTGGCATGCCATCAGTTTGTTGCTTGAGTCACTATACTGAATATTTCTGTATCATGACTGAGTTAGCAGCCCATTGAAATCTTCTGAAAAGTAGTGGCTCAGCAATCACATCCTCCTTATTTATACAGTTAAGATTGAAGAAGGAGGGTGATTCCATACCCCCATGAAGTAGTGTGATTCCATGTCCCCAGGCATATTAGTAGCATCTTATCCTAAAGATATTGATTAGCTTAGACATGATCCACACTGATCTATTAAGATGCTTCTGAAGTGGCAAGTACCTATCAATCCCTGATGGCAGGTAAGATAGGAAGATGACTTTAGTATTTTTTTGGTTGCTTCTACATATTGCTACAGCACTTGTTTATAGATCAACTTCACTCAGTTCTGTAAGTGTTTATTAATGTGTGGCATAAGTTTGCTTTTTTAACTGTACAAAAATTCTTTGCACTGTGTATGCACAAAATTAAATATAGTGTTTTGAAGACTATGGTCAGTTTTAAGGTGTTCTTCCTGTGGATACTATCTAGTCCTGTGATTTCTGACTGTGAATCTTAGTGTTGACCCATCTTTCATGTCCAGTTAGTATGTCTAATCACCTGGTTTAGATATCTTTTTAAAGTATGGAAACTGTTTTTTAACAGAGTAAAGCAAAAGACAAGAAAACTTCACTGTTGTTCCTAGCTAAGTTCCACTCCTTTGGATTTCATATACACTTTGTTACAAGTGAAACTGATTTGAAAATAAAGCTTATTTTAGGAAACAAGAAAAATAATCATCCATAACTCATGTTATTTATGTTCATATCTCATTGTCACTATTCTCCAATATCCATAGATTTGTCCCAGCTGTGTGGTCAAAGAATCTCAGTATGTCACCTAGCACTCCAGAAACCATAGTATTGTTGAGGTTTCATATCTGTCCAGACATAACTTAGCTGGATCTTCTTCCTATTTTATTCACTTCTCCAAGTCATCATTAAAATAATATGTCTTTCTCAATGTTTCTTTACAGATAATAAGATTTTTCCTTGGTGCTGCTTTGTTGTTGTTGGTGGTGGTTTTGTTTGCTTGTTTGCTTGTTTTGTTGTTGTTTTTGTAGTACTTTGTTGTCTGCATAGAATGCAATTATAACACTTCCTTTAGTCTTGAATTTCTCCTCATGAGGTTTTCACTCTTTACAAGAATGGTATACAGTGTGTATACTTTACTATAATGCCTATGAATGTTATTAAATATAAATAACCACAAATAAATGACTAGACTGATTACAATTTACTACAAATTAGTAGCTCTTTCACAATTTGATTTCATACTCTTCTGTGATGGTTTGATTTATTTTGCTTACCTTCAGAGGTGAGATTCAGCTCCAGATAGTAAAATATTTAATATAAACACCTGAAAAAGCATGCCTTTGTGAAGCAGAAGTATCTAAAAATATAGTGTAGCCAGTGTTGATGTGGGATTTCATTCAGTTACTCAAATATGGTCCCTGACTACTGTTCAATATGTCCTGTAGTATCTGTCTTGTCACCCAGCAGCCATGCCAGGGAGTTATAGTTTTCTCATATGTCCTTTGTCATATCTACAAATCCAGTGCAGGTATTGTTGATAATATGCAATGTCATTTCAACAAAGGGAAATGAAAGTACAACACCTGTGAAGGAATGATACCCAGCACTGGTACATGCTGCTGGACAACTGGCCAGAAAGCATCTTGACAGAAAAAGATATGTGGGTCCTCATGGACACCAAGTTGTACATGCATCAGAACCATGTCTTTATGGCAAAGGAGTCTAAGGGTATCCTGTGCTACATTGCAGAGTACTGCCAGCAGGTGAAGGGAGGTGATCCTTCCCCTCTGCTCAGCATTGGTGAGGACACACCTGGAGTGCTTGGTCCAGTTCTGGGCTCCTCAGTAAAAGAGAAACATAGGCATACTGGAAAGAGTCCAGCAAAGGGCCACCAGCCAAGGGCTGGAGCATCTCTCCTATGAGGAAAGGCTGATTGCTGGGACTGAGCAGTCTAGACAAGAGAAGGCTCAGGGAGGAATCTTCTCAATCTATACAAATACCAGCAGGTAAATTGCAAAAGCAAAAGAGTCAGGCTCTTTTCAGTGGTGCTCAGAGAAGACAAGAAGCAATGGAAGCAAACTGAAACACAAACTCAACATCAGGAAACTCTCTTTTACTGTGAGAGTAACAACAATGGCACAGGTTGCTCGGGGCAATTCCTTTGTTGGAGATATAAAAAAAATCATCCGGATGTGATCCTGGACAATCAACTCTAGGTGACGCTGTCTGAGAAGGCATTTTGTACCAGATGACAAACTCAATTGTTCCTTGATTCTGTGATATCCACTGATGTGACATAAGACTGTAACTGGAAATCTTAACTGAGTTCTAGTTATTACTGGTGCCTAGGGAGGTATTATCCTGTCCTAAATTAAAAATCGAACATTTGTTCAAACACTCCCTTCAATCCTACTTTTTTATATACCTATATGACATCTAGCCCCTCTAGTCTCTCTTCATACTAAGTGGAAAGAAATACTCATCTTTTTAATGCACATTAATTTGTCCTTTGATAGACATACAATTTTAGGGCATAATTCACCTTACCCTAAAATTCTAGTCTCTCCACTGACTATAAAGAGAGCCTGCCAAGAGTCACTTGGATGTAGGCATCTGCTGATCAAATCAAATTTCTTCAGATATACATGCCCCTAAGTTATTATAACTCTGCAGAACATAATTTAATTTTAATGATTTGTGGCTGAAAATACTCTTAGAGTATACCAGTGAAAGAAAATGGGCTATATAAAGCAAAAATACTCACTTTAATGCTTGCTTGTATTCAAGATACCTGTCAAAGTAATAGTCATGGTATTTATATATCAAAGATTGTGTGCAATAGCTTGGCAGACAGGTTTTTCATGTTTTGTTTGTTTGTTTGTTTGTTTTGTTGCTGTTGGTTTGGGGTTTTTTTATGTTTCTTTGTTGGTCTTTTGGGGTTTTTTGTTTGTTTTTTTGGTTGGTTTGGTTTGGTTATTTGGTTGGTTTTTTTGAGTGATTCCAATCTGATCAGTCACAAGCCAAATATGAAATGAAAGCTGTGTAGCTCTGACAGTATGGCAATGCATTAGACATCTCAAATCTAGTATTCATTTCTCTGAGAACAACATTTTAATGTATCATTAAACTAAGGCAATTCAGATGGATTCCTGACCTAATACAGAGGAAAAAGTGCACCTGAAACTAACTGCAAAAGTGCTGCTCTGTTGGTTGAACAAAGGTTTTGGTATACTCATATGACTTTGGCCTTGGAATCTCAGGAATGTGCTGTGAAATTTTCATATGAAGAAAAAATTAAGTATTATTCATTAAAACAAAAATAATGTTTTGTACTTGTGATGATATTAAGAAAAACATTATTCATTATTAGGAATTATCTGTATCATTTGAAATAATTCAAAAGCATCCTTTTTTTCCTTTCATTTACTGCCATCACTGGATATATTTTTCTACAAATATATAGTGTTATATATTAATTTAAAATTGTTAATATTATGTTGCCCATATTTATAGTGTCCATTGCAAGGTGTTGGCAATGAGAGGCTGAAGGGGTGACCTCTGTAAGGAGAGGATGGGATTGTCTATGCTGGACACAGATGGTTCCAGTGGGTTCCAAAGGACCAAAAAAGGGCACAGCTAAGACCCTCAAACAAGATGGTGGTGCCTTGGGAAAAACATATTTAAGACAGAACAAAACACTGCACAATCAATGAGGAATGAAGGGGAAAAAGTGTTGAGAAACAACACTTCAGACATCAAGGTGAGAGATGAATGAGGGGAGCGAGGTGCTTCAGGCAACAGAACAGAGATTTCCCTGAGGCCCATGGAGAAAGACCATGGTGGAGCTGGTTGTCCCTTTGCAGACCATAAAGGACCATGGTGGAGCAGATAACCACACTGCAGCCATGGAGGACCCTATGGCAGAGCAAATGGATATACCCCGAAGGAAGATGAAGCCTGTGGAAAACCTGTGCTGGAAAAGGTTTATCTTGAAGGACTACAGCCCATGGAAAGGACCAGGAACAGGGAGAAGTATGAGGAGGAAGGAGAGGCAGAGAGGAATTGTTATGGAATGACCACTCGGGGGATGGGGGAGGTAGAGGAGTTGGAATAATGGAGTGAAGTCAATCCTGGGAAAAGGGAGGTTGGAGGGAGAATGAGTATGTGGTTTTGCTTTTTTTTTCCTTTTTTTTCCCTTGGTATTCCAATCCATTTTAATTGGCAATAAATTAAATTTATTTTCTTCAAGTCAATTCTGTTCTGCTTGCAACAGTAATTATTAAGGGATTCCTAAGTGATTTCCCTGTCTTTGTCTTGATCTGTGAGTTTTTTCATTCCATTTTCTCCCCCTGCCCTTTTGAGAACGGGGAGTGAGAGGGAAGCTGGGTGGGCATCAGGCAGCAAGTCAAGGTCAGTTCATGATACTGTATCACCTCTATGATGACATAGTTGACTGTTACAATGGACTTTTTAGAAATTTGCAGAATTTTCATGAGATGATAATGTACATCTTTTAAAATGCAAAGAGCTAAATGGGTTTATGTTATATATATTTTCTAATGTTCTGGTCTATGTGCTTCTTCTATAAATCTAAAATTTACTCTGCTAATATCAGGCTAAATCCTTCTCCTAGTTATACCTCTGTTGAATACTGATTATAATATTTAAATCATTGGATAACAACAGAAAAACTGAAATCAGAAGTTGGTCTTGATCTCTTGATGCATATAAGCCAAGCATTAGGCTTGCAGAAAGACTAATTGAAAATGTATTTTAGAAAAAATTTCTTCACCTAACGGGTTGTCAAGCACTGGAACAGGCTACCCAGGGAAGTGGTAGAGTCACAATCACTGGAGGTATTTAAAGGATGTGCAGGAATAGTGATGGGAGAGGTAGATTAGTGATGAGCTTGGCAGTGCCAGGTTAACGATTGGATCTTGGAGGTCTCTTCCAACCAAAACGATTGTATGATTCTATGACATCTTCAAGTAGAGCAGGTTTCTCAGTCACATGCAACCTGACCTTGAGTGTTTCCAGGCCATCTACAACTTCTTTGAGCAACCTATTTCAGTGTTTCACCACCCGCATTGTAAAAGTTTCTTTCTTATATGTAGTCTAAATGTATCCTCTTAGATAAAATAAGAAAAAAAAAAAATTTCCCCTATGAGCTGTTACATTTTAGAATTTGTAACTGTAACAGTCCTAAAAGGCATTAAGAACAGCAAAGCACAACAAAGCAAAATGTATTTGCCATACTTTGCTTCCTCATCAGTGCTGTTATGAGTCTCTTTCTTTCACAAAGAAATTGTTTCTGTCCAAACAAAAACCCCAAAAACCAACAAACAAACCAAACCAAACCAATCCACAAAGAAACATAAAATAATATACGTAGAAACCAATAAAACCAGAAATAATCCTCAGCATACACCCGAAAAACCTATACAGGGACAAATCCTATCTGGTACTCCCATATTGTGATGGATTTAAGTGGAGGCCCTTAGGAAAATTTTTCAGGCAGCTCAAACTCAGAAAGTATCATTCTGTTTACCTTGTTTATTGTTGTCCTGATTTGAGTTAGAACAGGACTAATTCTGTTCAGTGATTTTACTTTTCAGCTCAGTCTCTTCTAACTGTACTGTCTGAAGTTAACAGCAGATTTTTGCAGACAGTTCTGCTTCAAGCTGTGATAAAACTTGATGTTTATAGTTACTACCAAGGATTGATATGCAGAAAGGCTCTTGCTTATACTTGCTCCTCTACAGACCAAGGTCACTGGTAAATCTTGTGTACCATGTTGGGGGTGCAGAAAGTAAAAGGCTTCCCCTGCAGAAAGGAGCAGACAGGACAGGTGACCTTGAACTGATCAATGAGGTCAAATAATTCTAGTGCCCAGAGAGTCAAAGAAAGGTCAGAGACAGCTCTGACCATTTAATCATGAATAACAATTTATTTGTTAAAGGCAGGTGAGACAATCATATAGTGATAGAAATTGTTGTTTCATTATAGAAGATTATAAGTTATTATGGTATTTGAAAAAAAAAAGAAAAAAGGAATAGTAATAACGGTGTTTTTTCAGTCTAAAACTTCAAAATGTATTTGGAAGGGAAGAACAACATGGTAAAGTGATCAGTTTATTGAACATAACAACACACAGACATTCATTGGGGCTTCGGCGTCCTGAATGTGCAAGTACGCTAACAGTGTTAGGTCAGATGACAAAATGAGTAAGATATGTTTAAATACTTGAGATCTGGAAACAAAACATCACTCATGTTATTGAAATGAAGACTATGAAAAATTAGGAGTTATTAGAGATACAGGAATTACAGACAGGATCTTTTTGAGTGAAAGTTGCTATCCTATTGTCATTCCATAGTGTCTTCTGTGCTTGGTAATAAGATGGAAAAGTCGCACATCTTGAAAACAAGCTATTCTTAAGATGAAAGAGAATTATCTTGGACCCAGCATTAAAAAACTGTGAGTTGCTGCCTTTACAAATTCTTTGTCACTGCAACAGAAATTCCTCTTTATAAGGTGCAAGGAGCTTGCACCAGTTATTGCTGTTTTATTGTCCAGGCTTTGTGATTGAGGCTTTTGGCTTGTTTATTTCTCTCACACAGCATTTATCTTTTCAAAGCACTTTATTCTTTTCAGAGTCTAATCCACTCATCCTTCATCCATGCTCAAACATCACTCAAATACCCCATTACCTGTGAGAGTACTATGTCTCTCTGCCTCTGAAAGAAAGCTGACTGGAGATTTAGGTTATTGGCATACTTTGGGCATTGTGGTCCACAATACTCACCCATTTTTTCCTAAGAATTTTATAGCCTAAACTTTTTTACTCCAAATGAAATAGAGCTGAAAAAGATAACCTACCTGTTTATTTGCATGTAACTATTACTCCTAACAGCTCACACATGTAAGATTTAACAGTAGTTACTTTTATTTATAACAAATGGCACCATTCCCAGAAAAACAAAACAAAACAAAACAAACAAAACAAAACAAACAAAACAAAACAACAACAAAAAAAATAGAGAAAACTAGGTAACATTATATTAATCCAAATAACTATATTTTTTTTGGAGTGATCCTTCTATGTTAAGGAAGCAATTTTTTCAACATAGTTCCCCTTGGAATGAAAATAATAAAGAGGTGAAATGAAATCACAGTTACTACATTAAACTATTGATCTAGGAATCTTCACATGAATCCACATACAGAAATGACCGTTAATGAAGAAATCTCCATCTCTTGTACATGGGGACTGAGAGACAATCATCTGAAGTACTGTGCCTCTCAGCTTCAAACTTCCAGTGGACACTCTAAGGTCATGAACCTGTTGATGGCATTGGCAAGATCAGCTGTCACTATGTAATACATTTTGTTCTTTACAAAGTGTCTGTCATAGGCATGGACACAGCGTTAATTTGAATGTAGGAGTGTACAACTATAATGTGACTAAGATCACGTGTCACTTCAAAAATGAAAGCTACTTATGTGTCAGGAAGGACAATTAATCTCTTAGGCATTTCCTCCACCATTAAATCTATGCAGTATTCCAGGAGGGATGTTTAATTCTTTAGGAAAATAAAACTTATATTTTGATAAAAGCTATCATACTGAAAAATAAATACCAAAAATCTTGCTTGATTCAGCTGTATATATGCTGCCATCTGCAAGAAAAAAACATCATTCTTATGAGATAGAGAAATGGTCATAGAAAATAGTTTTAAAGGATTATTTTGGAAATTATGTGTGTGCAATGGTATCCAAATGACTGGGCTAGTTGATTTACCTTCACTTTCAGAGTTCTTTTGAGATCCACTCCTTCCAGTGTAAAAGCTCAATCTGTTATGAGTGAGAGGATTTGAGAACAGTAATGAATTACTTATATAGGCAAAGATTATCCTGAATATTCTTTATTTAATTCCCAGAAAATTATCACTGCATGACCTGTACAGAAGAGAAAGTTGCTATTTTCCCCATGCCTGGAATTTTGTTTGTATGTAGCCTCAGGTTTGGCATAGTCACTGCAGATATCTTATATCCTGATTTATAATAGGTAACATATTCAAAACTAGTTCTCCTACTGTCAGTGGAATTTCATGTTGAGAATATAATCTAATTCTTCCTGTACAATTTTAGGAAAGGCAAAAATGCTGATCTGCTAAAAAAGTCTGAGGTCTATTGCTTTACTCTCTTTTAGCGAAAGTAACAACATTGTTTCTATCCTATATCTGAAATAAAAGAAAAAGTGTAAAAAATTAAAATGCACTAGAACACACTAAAAATCAGTTTTCCTCCAAGAATATGATTTTATTCCCAGTAGTTAAAATATAATTATCAAATAAAGCTGGGATTGTTGTTGCATTAGGAATTATATTTGTTATATTTGTATTATCTCTGTAATTTTTAATGTATGCCTACATTTGCAGATTAAGTTTATTATGTTGAAGTTAACTATCTTTCCAGATCATGCATTTTATTTTTTGTTGGATATTACTGTGATAGTTAATTATTCTATCAGTAGATGTGACCTTGTTCCTTAGCACAGAGGGGCATACATATTTATTTACAGAAACAGGCTTTTACATCCTAAATTGGATAATAAGAGTCTTGTTGCCTACTGACAGTACGCACTACCACATTTTATCTTAGAAATGTAGCTTAATATGAGTAACACCATGCAAATAACAAAGAAAATAAACTGTTTTATAAAGCAGAAGAAAGAAGGAAAAATCAGCAGGATAATGTGAAAGAATTTCAAGCCCTATATTCTTCAACATCTGTTAGGTAAATTGCCTAGAAGATGAAGATTATCATTAGCTGCAAATACCAATGTAATAGCTGGCAGTACAGAATAATGTTAATTTAACTACCTTCAATTTTTTCTTTTTTTTTTTTTAACTTTGAACTCAAGCATCCTTCTGCTGGGTTAATTTGCATGTTATTTCATTCAGTAACAATGATTAGTTAAGAAATTATAACTTTGGACTTTTTTAATTACATTTGAGTAATGGAATTTTGAGAACATAAATTTAGGCTTTATGCAAATGAAAAAGATTCTATGAATCATTATTGTTTAAATGCATTACTGAGTGATAATTCACAGATATGATAATTAGTAGTGATAATTAGTACATGAACAAGATGCAGTTATATATTACTTAAATTTTATGTCATAGTATAATTGTTACACAAACGTAACTTTATCTATGCCATTAAGAACTCAGATAGATAATAAGTAATGACGACATGGAATACTATTAAAAATAAATATATAAATAAAATTAACATCACTCATTTTTTACAAATCACATACCACCCATTCGCAGGTTTGTTCAGTCTGTCCAGTCTTTCCATAGGAAGAGCCGTGTAAACTGATTCCAGTTAATATCTTCTACTCCCAAATCTCTAACCTCTCTAATACAGTTGTCAGAGTTCAGAACCATTCCCTCACCACTGCATTAATTAACAACTAAAGAAGTTGATGAGGTTACTAAACGTGGAAGCAAAGGATTATATACAGATGTAAACAGTCAGTAATTTGCCAAAAAAACCTCCAACATCCTTCAAAATGTTTTATTTTTTGTTCAGTCTCATTTCACTCCTGAAAATATGTTTGTGGATAGATAATATAGCAATGGAAAATTACTCCATGGCAGGTAAGAGAGAGTAAAGGCAGATGGAGAGATGGCAGATACACAAAGAATTTTTGGAACCAACCCACTAAGGTCCTACAAAATTAAGTAATTTCGTTCCCTGACAGTTCACAAGTTCTGCTGCCTCATTTTCATGTTTAGCTCATTTCCAGACATTATTCTGGAATAAACCCTCCAGTTTGATTCCAGGAAAAAAAAAATGGTGAAGTTCTAAATATTGCTTTCCCCAGATACCTCTCCTTTCATCAGTAAGGAGGAGACTGTACTGGTTTTCTCTTTTCTGCGACAAGTCAACATGATTCTTTATACATCCTCAAGAAGACCTGCATGTTAGATCTCTCTCTGTGTAAGAATGTGTTCTGTCATCCACATCCTGAGAAACATTTTCATTATCTCCTACAAAGTATCTCTGGGAGTTGAGATTTAATCCTTCTCCCATTATGTTAGCAACTATGAAACTTAAAAAAAAAACTTAACAGTGTTACCATAATGAAGCCAAGGTGATTCCATGCTTGGCTCTTAGTTTGAGTTCTGCACAAATTCATCTCAAAGAAGTAGATATCTGACCTATGTCTGAGTACATCTTGCAATAAGAATTAAATGAAACTGGAGGAAATAGTTTTCAAGTGAGCTGGATGTGCTGTAACTCATAGCTCATGACAGATACACCCCTGCAAGAAGACTGGGACAAGTGCTGTCTCATCTGTCTGTAAGTAACAACTGTCAGTAACAACTGGCTATCCATCAAGAAGACCCTCTGCACTAAATAGAGGTGCTTCTAACTGTAATAAACTAGTGTTTACTGTTTATCAGGTCCTCTCATCTTAATTATTTTTGATCAAGATCAGTTTCAGTAGTCCTTCACACAGAAAAGGAAATGAGAATTTGTTGACAGTAATATAAGTGATAGTGCAAAATTCATATTTTTCAATTCAGAAAGACTTCACTTGCATTCTTAGACATTGCTTAATTCACATATCAAAAAGTGGTATTGACAAATACGAAATATTCCAGGGGAAAAAAAATACCTAACTTATGTGAGATAGTGAATATAATATGTCAGTTATTATGATGTTAACTAACAGTTAAAAATATATTTAATCAGAACTAGACAGGGAGTGTCAATTCATTCTCATAAATGAAACTGTTTTCTATTATTTTTAATGATTGTTCAAACATAGTGTAATATAGTATCAATTTATCATCCATCTATTAAATTCTATTGAACCTAAAATGTGAAGATTTCCTATTACCTGATTTTCATCATGAGCAGTGTGACATCTGTACCTGAGGTCACAGGGTCTATATTATACATGTTTCACCATAAAATGAATTGTACCTGGTAATTGTCTGTTTCTCTTAACAGATTATAAAGAAAGTTTGCATTACCTATTTTGAGTAAATACATTTATTTTAGGGTGAAAGGATCTTTCCCAGAATGTCTGAACCTTCTCATAAAGTATGTCTTAGATACTCAGGAGTCTGCTTCCCACCAGGTCTGTATCCTTGCAGACAGAACTGAGAGTATGAGTTCTCAGGGAAGGGAAGGGAAGGGAAGGGAAGGGAAGGGAAGGGAAGGGAAGGGAGAGGAAGAGAAGGGGAGAAGAAGAGAAAGAAAAGAGGAAGAGAGAGAGAAGGGAAGGGAAGGGAAGGGAAGGGAAGGGAAGGGAAGGGAAGGGGAGAAGAAGAGAAAGAAGAGAGGAAGAGAAGAGAAGAGAAGAGGCAGTACTATTGATTTCTTCATAGCTAAGTTGGATAAAGTGTGCTGGGCACTTGCAATGCTAACAAATTTGTGGCACAAGGGGAAAAGAAGCATAAGGCTATTTGACTGAATAAGTGTTAACTACAGGGGCTTTGCTTTCTATTCAGAAGGTGTTTTTATAATTATTAATATAATAAAGCTA